>CAJVPY010005248.1:0-11665 GCA_910591965.1 Dentiscutata erythropus
ATTAATGCCCCTGCGCGATCCACCAATCAAATTCAAATGACCCACTAGGTCATTTCACCTTTGAAATGACCCAATGATTGGTCATTTGTCATTTGGGTCATTTGGGTCATTTCAGGTCATTTACCATCACTGCGTTCATGCGCATGTTATTATAAAATGCGCATTTTTCCCATCTCTACCGCAGATACCTGTTAGGTTATTCTTCTAAAAACTGGCGGATAAGGATTGTTACCCTTGACATAATTATAGTATCTGGATATGCGGTTAACGTGCGGATATCCGGATATGCGGTTAACGGGTCCAAACTCTACTAACCCGTCACACATGCCAAAAAAAGCATCATAAAAATGATAGCATTATTCCACGTTTCTAATTGGTTGGAAACCCAAATTTCCAGTAACGCTCATTACTTTTCGGCTTTTTTTTATTGATTACAGTTGTTCTCATAAATGTTCGTTTTCCGAAATCTCATCGGTTTCGTCCTAAAGATCACCTAACTCTTCAAAAATTACATCACTATCTCCAAACCGAGTTCCAAAGACAATGACGTGATTTCCGAAGAGTTAGGTGACCTTTAGGACGAAACTGAAGAGATTTCAAGAAATGAGCATATTTTTAGTATGTTCCAGAATTTATGAGACAGCTGTAAAGTAGAGTGATCTCCCACTACGGAGCAGTGTTGGCCTATGATCTAAATGACCTGTATGACCTTTATGATCTATCATAGGTCATTCGGTCATATTGAATATTGATATGGCTTATGACCTTTTTTAATATAGTAAGAGTCATAGTAAAAGTATTTTTTATTAGTATTTAATATGACCGATATGACTATGACCAAAATTCATATGATTATATGACCAAGGTCATATAGAAAAAAATGCTATGACATAGGTCATCGGCCAACACTGCTACGGAGAAATAATCCGGCAGATCCCCGGCTATTTGGGAGCCTCAGGGCCCTAAATGACCGGAGATTTACTTCTTATTTTGCTGGTTCAAGAAAGAACCAAAAGTTTTTAGATGAGGTTTGCATTTATAGCACGTATTGTAACAATCAACAGTCGATCGAGATATAACATTAATATAATTTTAATTTCACAAATTACCGAATTTACAAAGCCTTGTCAAAATATAAACCATAGTCAACCCGGTTTAAAATACGTATAGGCCATTGAAAATAGTTTAACTCAATGTAAACCTAATTTATTATTACAGCTGATTTGAAAATTAGTGGTACACGTGATGAATTTTGTGATGATCGTCGATAATTATTTTCCGGTAATCGGTCGGTACAAGATTATACCGAGGAATGTACCGGCCGAAATTTATATTATCAAAACCCGTATTCTTTTTTACCGAAAGCTGCCTGTAATTTCAACAGCTATAATTACCGAAATTTACGTGTCCCACTAATTTTAATATCAATAATAATTTACCGTTACTCTAACGATATTGGTTATGATCCGAATCGGCAAAAATTTCTAATCGACTATATAGTTAATACTTTTGTAAATTGGTAGTCACATGTTAATTAATTTGATTGGCTAAGTTACGAACATATGATTAATTCGTATGCAGCTAATTAATTTATTTGGTTAAAAATTTCTTTCATAAGTAGGTAATCATTCAACTATTTGTTGCTTCAAAAAAGTTTTAATATAAATCGATTGGTTGCTAATTTGACCAACCTTTCTATTAATAGATTCGTATCACTAGTCTCGATAACAATTTATAATGAATATCATGCAGGTTTATCGACAATTACCCGACAACCACTTCCCGACAACTATTCTCCCGACAATTATTTCCCGGCATAACCATTTTCCCGACAACCATTTCACCGACAATCATTTCTCCGGCATGTCTATTTCCCCAACAATCGCGTCATGTTGGAAATGGTGGTCGAGGAAATGGTTGTCGAGGAAATGGTTGTTGGGAAAATGGTTATTTCGGGAAATAATTGTCGGGAAAATAGTTGTCGGGGAAGTGGTTGTCGGGTAAATGTCGGTAAACCCTCTCTTTTTTCTTTATTATTTGCAACTCTCACCTTGCCATCTTCTATTCTATCTATATATATAGTGCCCTTCTATATATGCAGTTATCGCTACTGTTTGAATTGTTTTCCCACGATCTACACGGGTTTCGTCATAAAATTTTAGGTTTAGTAATTCTCTAACCAGTATTAAACCCCGTATTCTAGAATAATGATAACAATCTAGAATAACTAACAGAGAAATGTATAAAATAATGAAAGGTACATGAAAGGAAATTTTTACAGAATGTTAAAAACCATCGCTATTTACATTAATATGTTTGTAAAACTTTTAACCGGATTATTTGTAAAAGAAGACTCTTTAAACAGGACTAATAGCCTTTCTCCTGATTATTTATCCGCCGATTTGATTTTTAGGGTCTTTTTTCGATAAACTGTTACACAAACTTTTGCCATTAAGTGACGAAGAATAACAAACGAAACATTTAATAAAAAAAGGCTTTTTAGCCTTTATATGAGATAAACAAGCAGTAAATACTAAAAAAACAACTACACTAAGCCGTAAAAGAAAGCACTATCACTAGTTGTTGGAGTGTTCGGGTACATTCGGGTTAGGGATGGGTTCGGTCGGCTAGTAGTCGGCTAGCCGATCGGCTATAGCCGTAGTCGATGTAGTCGACTATAGCGACTTAGCTGACCGGCTAGCCGATCCTAAAATTTTTATTTCCTGGCTGATAAATCATAATTATTGCTTAATTCAGCATGAAGTATACAAATTATATAGAATTATTGCAAGAAATATCCTAGCTGTCACGTCGCCGATTTTAATTAGTTAAGAGCGACGATTAAAAATCTAGGCTGAAATTACTCAAAATCTTACTAATAAAATCACAGCTGTCCATTAAGTAGAAACGTTCCTGGATTAATTTTACCATAGTGTAGGCTTATTTCCCTACAAATTTCTATTTTTGTAATAAAGAAGTCAAAACCTAATTCCGGCTAAAAATTACGTAACAAATGTATAATGCTGGCCAAAATTTGTAGACTACGGCAGTTAGCTAATTAAAGCTGGTGCGACAGCTAAGTATTTTCATTGTAAGATAGTGAAAGACAGGTATGCTTTATCTAACAATCGAGCAATCCTTTTGATAATTATAGTTTTTATTTTACTTTATTTCTATAAACATAAACATTTTCAAATTCTGGTTAAATTTGCAGATCGTTTGGCCTATTGTGATAATAGGCCAAATGATCTACAAATTTGACTAGAATTGGATTGTTTTGAAAATGTAGATCGGATCTTCAATATTTCGATTATTTTGATTGGCTGTTTACAGCATGTGACCCGAACTTTTTTTTCGCTGTGGCTAGGGTACTCTAATATGCATAACTGTATAACATATAAAAATATAATTATTTGGCACTTATCTATATGTTTGATTGAAAAATTGATTAAGAAATTGATCAATTAATTTATCAGCTATAGCCGACTATAGCCGGCTACTAGTCGATAGTCGATGATAGCTGACCGATAGCTGACCTAGCTGACCGAACCCATCCCTAATTCGGGTAGTGAACGATCGGTTTGCCATTAAAAGATCGGTTGTATATTGGGTAAGGGCGAATTTGGAAGTAATTTTTCAGGAAAATAGCCCTTTTAACCTACTTTTAGCTAATAATTAAACATGTTAATATTGCAATATTCTATACACTTAATTATGGCTTCAAAGTAAGTTTAAAAGATCGTTTTTGTAAAAACTCACCTTGTAATAAATTTTAACGACAAATAATTCTCAATTATGATTGGCTAATTTTGGGGTCAAACCAAATCGGCCGATATGATATTATATTTATTTATTTATTAAATCATCTATATTTAATTTATATTCATTAACTTCATTAAAGTCGATAACCCAGTTTATTAGCGTAAAATCTTTCTTCGAACTCGAGTAGTTTGATAAGATCTATTCATCGCTTTGCGGATGAACAGTTTGTTTCATTGAATAATCATAATAAATGTTAGGATTTTCAATAGTTGTGATCTTAATCCATCAATTACTATTTGTTTTTGCAACGCATATCTGAAATGTGTGTCTGGTTTATGGCGCAGCAAAAATCCTTTAAAGATCGTTGATGTTGGGTAAGAGTTAGGATTAGGGGTTAGAAAGAAGGCGTTTATATAATAAAATTGCCCAACGAAAACATTTTGTTAGAACACTAAAGGTGGTTTCTTACACAGATTTTCGAGAAATAAGGGATTTTTGTCAAAGCGAACGCTTGTTTTGAATTTTCTGTTCGTGTTACGTTACATGTGATCATGAAATTTGATTCGTAGTTACTGTAAAGCAATATGCGTGACTCAGATATCCGGATCTGGATATTCGCTTACTATTGGTATCCAGATAATTATTCGAATACCTTTCGGATTATCCGGAAATCTGAGCAACCTGAATTATCCGGATAATTCAGACACAGATGATGGATTTTTCCAGATTGGGACTATACAACCATAAAGATGTTAGTGTTACACTCGAAATCGACCTCTAAGAACGATTCCGGGAACTATGGTAGTTAGTCTATCACGGACTACTTTACTATGATTTGGCGAGGCAAAAGAACGTCGTATGAACGACTTAGTAAGAGGTTTGTAAGGCTTTATCGAAAGAGGCTAACAATACAACGTATATGAAGATACGAAGTATTGTATTTAAGAATAGTCACGAGTCACACGTGACGACACAATAATACTCAACAATCACGAGTCACACGTGATATGATAGTTTATTCAATCGTGTATGAAGACACGAAGTATATGGTTTATTAATAAAACAAAGATAACTGTATGGATACAGTTATAAGAATACAATGGAGAATTCGAAACTAGGCTATTAAGGGAACTATATATATGAAGATATATAGTTATTAAAGGGATGTCGAAGACTGAAGAGCTAACTAGGCTAATTCGCGCCCTTTATATAACAAACGCGATTATATATTTAATTACAATGGATGAATTGAAATCCTATCTATTGATCTATCTATTAGAGATCGTTCTTTTCAACTCCAATTCCCTCACCCGATATTACCATGCTTCCTTCGGTTTTTTTTTTCTACAATGGGCCTTGATCTGTCACGATTGTGTATGATAACTTCGTGAAAAGCATTAAGCTTATTCATTTCTTGCTCATCTGCATGGATGACACGGGTGGTATAAGACTTTTCGTTGGGATAATAGAGTCATTTCGGTAGCAAGATCATCGACGTAGCAACGAATAGACCCTTTTAGGGACTACCATTGATGTCGCGGCATGTGTTGTCCCTATGCTACACATCACCAATATCGGGACCGATATGGTAATTAGAAGTGATGTGTATGGTTTAACAATTTGGGAAAATGGGGCCCTGTGTATGATAATACAGATAAGGGGGCATACGAATGTTAGTAAGGTGATCGCCCTTTGATCCTTAAAGATCATCGGTTTGGCGGTTCAAGACGATCTGTGTTGCATATTAACCCGTGACACTAATCAAGTTCTTCTTCGAGTTGTTGATAAGTGTATCACACTTGCTAAATAACAGGGGTAAGTTCATAGTATCCCTGAAAATCCCGTGATAGTACTTAAAACGGTCATAGGGATATCGGGAGACAATTTCCAGGTAACATTAGAATGATTTTACTATAGAATATATAGAAAATAAACTCTCTCATCCTAACACTAACCGTAAAGAGCTGTTGGAATGATTATTTTTCTTTATTTACTGTTGACAGTCCTACGTAAAATCGGCGAGTCTGTCGCTAGGACGAAAGTAGCGTCGTGTAACCAAAAATTAGGTTAGGTTGGGTCGAAAAAGGCGTGTTAGATTTGGCGAGTGGTTAAGCAGAGTTTTGGGATAGTTTTTAGGATTTACTGGTTTAGTAACAACTTATAGAACGTATAAATTTATTATGTATTATGTTATGGATATGGTTGTATGATTTATTAGAGATATTTGTATGATTATATGATTGCATTAATAAAGCAAAGGCGGGAGTTGTTTTTCCCCAAGGGCCAGAAGGCCTTTATTTTATAATAATCATTTTATCTACAAAAACTACCTATACTGCAATCGCCGTCTATAATCGAAAAAATGCCCTTATTGACAGAAACTCCATTAATCCCAAAATCGCCGTTTCCGCCATTTCTGCCCTTTCCTCCAGAAACGGCCTTTCTGCCAGGAAATCCGGATTTGGAAATAACCGAGGTCACGGGCACATGCCTGCATCCTGCCCGTCGTTTAATGACGGGTCTAACATCTAGTAATAATAATAAAATTAAATTAAATATGTATATTACAGCTATTATCATAATTTCTGGGACACCTGCTCATTACCCGAAATCTTTTTGGTCGTTCGATAAATTACCTAACTCTCCGGAAACTACACCGCTGTCTTCGGACCTTCAGTTCGGAGGCAGTGATGTAATTTCCGGGGAGTTAAGTAATTTAACAAATGACCAAAAAGATTTCGGGTAACGAGCAGATGTCCCAGAAATTATGATAATAGATGTAAAAAAATTCTTTTTTCTACCAGTTTCAAAATTCGCAATTTTGATTGGTCGATCAATGATTTTTACGGATTGAATTCGAATCAAATTCAAATTTACTCAATTCGAATTATAACCGGATTCGTGAAAGAGAATCCGAATTCAATCCGGATAGTCATGAGAAAATAGGATCGAAGCTCTAATATTGAGAGTCCTAAATCTGCAATGTATCGATATGCACTGTTTAAACCATATTTTAAAACATTGCTACTATGCAAATCTCGATGAATAAGTCCCTGTAAATGATAATTTTAAGATCAGAAACAATACATTGTAATAAATTTAATTTTATTTTTACGTTTATTTGTGCTATTGTCACGGTTTTAGAATTAAACCCGTGAATTGGATGTGACTTGGTAGTACTAAAAGCCCAAATGACCCGAGCCCCAAGAATATTATGAGGCTCCTAGGTGGCGAATAGAGGCTTTATGACATAGACTAACTCCGATGAGTAATATAAGGAACTTGTAATTGAATATTTATGTAAACAAGACATGGGTGTCTTGTTTATATAACAAGAAGAGTGACAACGTATTAGTCACGAATGTTTATGTAAACAAGACATGGGTGTCTTGTTGATATAACAAGAGAAGCAATGACGATGTCTTGTTGATAGTACAAAGAGTCTTAGAAGATTGGGATTAAAGATAGCGCAGTGGCTCTTAGTAAATTAAAAGGTATTTAAGGCCTGGGTTTCTGCCTTAGTTAAGTTATTTAGACCTTGTCTCAAATGATGATTTAGAACCTTCGATGTCTTAGTTATAGAGTTTATAATAAGAATCGGATTCTCACATGTGTAGTATTAGTTATTAGTTTAGTTTTATTCTTTTATTATTGTATTATTCTTTATTATTATTATTATCTTGCATTTCTTCTTTTATTGTTATATAATAAATTACCTCGATAATTAAAGTTTAAGTGATAATCCCGACTCAGTTTAAGAGTTTCGTGACGTCATATCACGTGTACAAGAGTTATAAATCCCGAACCAAGCTAAATTGGATCAACATCCACAATTGCTCTCCCAACCGATGGTAACACTATAAAGAAAAAATTGCTACGCAAAGAGCCCATGGGTGCATATTCCATAACAAGGATATAATTTTTAGAATTATCATTTCCTGATATTCTAAAGCACCTTACAAATGTCAAATCTTTATTCCCAATATCATAATATGCTTTTAACTTTAGTATTGAAAAATAATTGGTTATAATATATCAAAAAAAATTTAAATACATTAACATACAAATAAAATTATCTCTTACAAATTCTTCACGATGCACTTAGTTCGTATAACGTTTTGGCTTGAATCTAGTCACTCGGCACGATATACTGTTACGAATCCACCTTGACCTATTTTTTCAATAGGTTTAAATTCATTACAAGGAATCCAAGATAATAAATATTTTTACTTTCTGTTAATATTGCTTTTAAATTATCATCTATCATATATTTGCATATTATTGCTGATAGAGGTTCTGTCATTAGACTCAAATAGGTTGACAAATGAATATACTTAATAAAATTAGTTACCTGATATTTTGTTTCCGTGCTCTAATCGAATTTTTTTTTAACGTTTATAGTTATATTTATGCGCTATAATAGTAATAAGAAAGCCATTAATTGACCTTTTGTAAGTCTCTTATTGTTCCAATTCCATTTCAATAAAATTGCCCCATACGATAAATTCCGTCAGTATAGCCCATATCAGCAGATTTTTGATAATAAATAAATGCCTTATGATCATCTCTTTTGACTCCAAAACCATTAAAATAACAGTCACCAAGATAAACGTTCCCATGGATTCACCCCATTTACCGACACCCATCTAATCGACATCCATCACACGGGTGACAATTTACCATTATATATATATGCAGCTAATAAAACGCTAACCCTAATACTATGTGGTGTTGGTTAAATGGGCTGTAGATATCTGTGAAAACACGGGTTTTTACAGTATCTGAAAAAAATTTAGTGCAAATCTACAAAAATTTTAAAGAACAAAATTCTGAGCAGAATTGTATCTATTTTCTGTGAAAATAACACCAGGTTTGAAGATTTGCGCAAATTTACAATTTTTTTATATAATAGATCTGCACTCCCGATGAAAATCCACCGGATGGTAAATATAGTCAAAAAAAAATTTTCAAAAGTTGTAGAATCTGACCCGGCCGGGTTATAATAGCCCACTTACTAAGTTTATATAGCTTTATGTAGCAAGTATAAAAATTTTATTATTTATAAAGAATTTACCTAATTTTAACCCGGCTTAAAATTATAAATTTTCTCCCATAATTTATTATTAATTTTTACTCAAAATTTAAAATTAAACTTAGAATTAATATTAAAATGGAGTTAAAATTAGGGTTAGGGATAAAGTTAAAGCTAGAACAGGTTTTTATAGTGCTAATTAATGCATCAAGATAATTTTATGCTGTTTTTAAGTTATAATAAGATGGTGGTTATGTTAATCAGGAGGCAAGTTAGCAATATCCATTTATAAATAATGTATGTGCAATTTTAAGCATCCTTAATAATGCCCATATCTTTCTTTCTTGCAAGTACTTTTTTGTGTCTATAAATTATTTCGCCAAGTCGTTCATTCATTTCATTTTCAATTTCTCCTACAAAGTGGTCATATTCTTCAAATGAAATTCCCATAATAGGAGCAAAAGCTTCTTTCAAAAGTCTTATATGGTATAAAAAAATTTCATAAGAAAACTCTCCAAAATGATCGTTTCCAACTGCGAAGTGTAATGTCTGAGATGATATAGATTCGGTTTTTCCAATCATTTTAAGGTGATCTTCTAAGTTTAATATTAGATCGGGGTTAAATCCATATCTCTTATGCCACAAAGCATCTAAAAAAAAAATTATGAATGAATTAAGAAAATAATTCTAAATATAATTTTAAAAATCGACAAACATACATGCGTTATCTAATCGTGTGAGGGCTGGTCCAGGAACAAATTCATTATTACGAAATGTAAGTCCAACCTAATATTAATAATTTTCGGATTTAATTACTAAATCGCAAAGTTAAAAAATAAAAACACCCTTCTTACTTCTAACCAGCCGCCTGGTTTTAATACTCTAAGGACTTCAAATAAACATCTTTGAAAAATATCCTTTGAAAAGAAACTTGTTTTATTTCTAGAAAAGATATAATCAAATTCATTATCAGGAAATGGTAGTTTTTGATGAATATCATAATTAATAAATTTAATATTTTCAATAGAATTTTTCGCGGTAAAATCAATTGCGTAAAACTTCGAATTCGGATACTCATCGGCAACCTAATTTAATGTAAAATTAGTTGCTATAGTAGTACTCAAAGTTACAAAGTTCATATAATGGAAATAAGTTAAAATACTTCAATAGTCCAAATGCCTGTCCTACAACTTTTTTAGAATTGATACAAATAAGATAATTTTAAGTTATTAGAAGTTTACAGAAAATAATAATATCAAATAAACAAGAAATTCTTTTACCCAAATTCTAATACTTTAGCACCATTTCGCAGCTTTTCATGAACTGGAGCGCCTATATTGCCGTTAAACGCATGACCATAAACCTGATGCTCGTAAAATGCAAGGTTTTCAATTTCACTTTGATCCTTGATTGGTGCACAAAATTCTTTTTTATTTGCGGCTTTATGTTTTTGATTCATTGGAAAAATTTTAGCTCTTTATTATTTCATAAAGATGAGATTAAATAACCCATTGCATTCTATTTATTCTTAAAATTCAATACGATCAATTATTCAATGTAGTTGGGTTGACCTATAGTATAGGTAGGCATACAAATTTATAAATAGAATTAGGGAGAAGATTAAAGTTTAAAGTAACTCAAAATAGTTAGTTTTTATATATTATAATTTTATAATAATTCTATATGCCTATAGAAGATCCTTTAATTTTCACAAATCGACGAATTTACAAAGTTTTGTCAAAATATAAACTACAGTCAAATGTGAATACACGTAAATTTGAACATCAAGAAAATCATAGTTTTCCATCGAAATTAGTTTAAGCTTGATCCTAATTCATTATTGATATAATAAATACATGTAATCCAACTTGTCTATTCTATTCTATCATTTTAATTTTAATTATTACAATATCCCATCGAAATTTTTTGCATATATGACATTCTTTACTGTTAACTCTTACTAACTTTAACGATATTGGTTTTGTATTAGTGGTTGTATTGGTAAATTTTTATAATGAATCTGGTGTATATTGTTTATTTTTATATTTATTATAAGACAAATATCCGATATTAAATCATTATCGGCTAGATTAATAAACGAATAGAAATTCATAATAAAGATTAACTATGATCACATGATTAGTGTAACTGTAAAAATTCTCAAACAGATCCACGACTAATTGCGCGTCCGCAAAATCTTGATCTATTGAACAATGTATGTGGAGAAGTAAAAATGTAAATGCATACCAGGAGCTTCAATGTTTCATCTTCACAAGGTTCATGTAGTACGTACGTACACTTTTGTATGGAGGTCGTCTAAAACCAGGTAGTTTTTTAAATTGATTACTAATAAATTTGTAAATTAAAATCATGTGACGCATATAAATTATTACCTGCCCATTTTGACAATTTTTCAAAAATCTTATTTGATTTTTGAATAGAATAAAAAGTTTGCTATAAATTACAAAAGTTAATCATATAAAAATAGATACATAAAACGAACTTCAAGTTACTCGAAATTATATTACAAAATGGGACTTTTTAACTTCTATATTTGTATATTGTATGGAATCATTGGTCTAACTTTAATTTACAGATATTATCTCGATTGCACGATCATTTATATGTCTAAAATAGGCTAATTATGTGATCGCCTGAATTTAGGGTTTACTAATTTCTCCCCCACTTCCTATTGGACGAAGAAAAATCCTCCCTTTCGATCAAATAATAGAAATATCGTTGAAGCAGTATAAAGGTCTAATAAAACATTTTATACTAAAATTTTGCAAGGAATTTTTTTTTGTTAGAACACGAAAGGCGGTTTTGTAATCAAAATTTTAAGTTACTGCCGATTTTTGAAAAACAACTTTT
>CAJVPY010005249.1:0-11664 GCA_910591965.1 Dentiscutata erythropus
TAGAGTTGGTATGGTCTCTATTAATTGATCGGTTAGGTCATTATATGTACAGTATACTTTATATACTAATTTAATAATTATATATTATGTAAAAGAAAAAATTAAATTGTAGTATATAAATATATCTGCAATTAATATTGGCATCAATTTGAATATTGGAATCCAATAAATATCTTTGCAGGGTATTTTCTGTTTTACTATAGTTTAAAACAAATCAATAAAATTTTATATCATATCAGTGGATTTTTGGAATTTACTATTAAAAATTTCAAAAATCTTTAATGTGAATAACTTTCGATCTACTAGTACAAACAACTACCAAAGTGTTCACCTTGATAAAACGATTCTAAAGAGCCCAAAATCATCAAAACACATTTACAAGATCCCACGAACATTAATGATTTGCCATTTCGGATGTTTTAGAATTGGTCTAAAACATCTGAAGTGACACAAATATCTATCGATTTCGGAATTCTGTGATTTGGTTTTAATGGTTTTGGGCTCATCAGAATCGTCTTATCGAGACGAACATTTTGGTAGTTGTTTCATCGAAAATGGGCCGGAAGTAGGGGTTGGACCTGGGTAGAAATTGTGCTATATGATACATAATAATTTACCTGGATAACTCGGGTAATTTAATAATACCCAGGTAGAGATTTCTCAACGGGTCTAACCTCTATATCGTTAAAGATTTTTAGAATTTTTAATAGTAAATTCCAAAAATCCACTGATATGTAAAGTTTACATATTAAATTGTACTAATAGATATTTTTTACTTCTGGGACTTAGTATTATAATATATCAAACTTATTGTGATACCTGGAAATTATATATCGTTTTTATAAAGTGGTTTTAGCGTTAGATAATCAAAAAACTTTTTTGTATTATTGTTACACAAAATCATAATGATCATCACGTGCGGGGAAAAAATCATGGGGACGAGGTATATAAGTTCACATCTACTAGTTTAAATCAAGATATTCAAGATTTGAATAGAGGTATAGATAATCAAACGAAAGTATACATAGACACAGTAATCTAATTGACAGCAGCAGCTTTAATGTGAAACATGCAACAACTGATAGACCGGCAAATTGAGGCAATTAGTTAAAGGTTCAAGCAACTTGAACAAATAAATTTGCAAAATGATAGCAATAGCAGCAACCAGGGCAACAACAATGGCTTCACTACAGCGGAACGAAATCGACAGAGCACTAGCAAGCTAATAGAAAAACGAGCACTTCACAAAGTAATTACCCCCATCCCCAGTGATCAATAACCTGATCTTAAAGGCAAGTTTAGAGAAAGTAGATAAGGACAAAGTTAAGACGTATATATCAACGGCCAGGAAATATCTGACTATAAACTACAACGCAGTCAAAGAAATTCCTACAGTCCAAGGTTTTCATAACCCTAAAGCTGCCGAAACAGTGCAAATCCGGCTATGGTGGGTTATGAATTAGACAGATTGCTTGAAATGCTCCTGCAAAAACCTAGTTTGAGCAACAAATTATGAAAAACTGTTGCACTTGGTGCATTTGTAAACCTGCAAGAATTCATACAGAAGAGTTTGATCGACAGTGTAAAAGACATGGACAACGATACAACGTTGGAAATGGCAGATGGTGGTGCAATATATGTAAGAAAAAGGAAACACAATACAGTTTTTGAAAACATATCAGAGTGGCTCATGGCATTCAAGGCATACATAGACACAGTTTTAGTAATATACGATAACTGTGAACAAGAGCTAAACTTATACTGAGATCACATAAACGAGCTGTGTGTTAGATACGAGTTTGCTGCAGTTATGAGATACAATGAAGAATGACGAGTGGCATTGATAATAGATTGTGACTCAACCCTGAGGATAAGTGCTTCGATGCGACAACAGCAAGAAGAAATAAAGATGGCTAGCACAGTACTATGTAGACAAATAGGCAATGGATCGATGGGAAGGGGATCTGCATCAATTGGAACTGTCGATTATGCCCCAAAGAAAGGAACTGCAGTAGAATTCACGCATGCATTATATGCAAAAAATCCGGTCATAGCGAGAAGAACTGCTTCCAAAAGGTTCCGAAAAAGCAAAAATAAAGCAAAAAAAAAAAAATGAAAAAGAAAAATGAGAAAGTGGGAGTCTAACATGAGGAAGTGAGTGTTGCTATGAAATAAAGGCCGGAAGTGAGCACGTGAACATTGATCACACGAATATAGCAATAGTAACTATAGTAAATAAATAAACGAACATAATACAACATTACTAACAGGGCAAATATTCTTCTTTGAATAAGATATAAATAAATAATGTTAAATTAATAAATGATTGAATAACGAAAAAATAAATAATAATAATAATAATAAATAAATAATAAACAAACAAATAGCAATAGATCAGATACGAAGGCCAATAAAATATGCAACACAGTTACAAGGGCAGGAGTACGTAATTGGCGACTAATTAGGAAGGTTGTGCTTGAGATACGGATCGGGTTATGGCAGCACCCCTTGAGATACGAACCCGGTGGCGGCAATACAACAGGTACTAGTTAGGGAGAAGTTACCGAACATGCAGGTGAGCGCATGTGTAGGACATGCACCGCTCTGTTAGATTTACCACAAGGATAAATGCCTTCTGTTGTTGGCTAAAGTTTTAGGGTCTTAAACGGTAAATTACTCTCCATATGGAGGTATATTATAAGGAATCATGTGATGTCGGTTGAAGCTAGAGAGTTTAAATAGATAGTTTTCTAGTTAGGCTATAGGTATGACAGCTAGTGTAAAACCCCTAGCATAGCACTAATGCTTCGGGCGGACTACTTAAATAGGCAATCATAAGTTGTACGTGTGACTAGTTGTACTCTCGTGATACTGATGTAATATGTAAAGCTGGTGCTAAAATTAACATTGGCCTACCACTTGTACTAATAAAGTGCTAGGGGCCTAAGTGGTCACCTTAATATTAAAAAAAAAAAAAAAAATATGCAACACGGTTTAAGTCATCTAGGGCGATAACGGTATAGGCAGAACCATATTTACAATCGGTCGAGTTAACTATCAAGACAATTCCTCCGAAAAGCCACCAACTCTTACAAAAAAAACATCAATCGCAGCACAGTTAGATCCAACACACTTCAATGTGACGACAGAGGTTAATAAAATAGACTTTGATTACTTAACATGTGAACACCCGAATAAGGCATTTGTCCAGTATCTAAGGGATGGCCTCGAGAACAGATTTAGTTTCAATTTCGCAGGCAAGCACACATTACTTATACAAGAGAATTTGAAATCTATCAATATTGAACCAACGGCACTAACAAACTACATCGAAAGCAAGTTAGCTATTGGGCGCATATGTAGCCTGTTTAGAATCGATGAGCCCCATGTTCAGTCTTTCAAGTAAATTCCTGTGGCCTGGTAGAGAAAAAAGGGACCATGCCTAAGTCATATTGAGTCATATCTCACCTATTAGCCCCTACAAGAACAAGTATTAATGATGGCATCGACAGAGTAGACTTTGCAACCAAATATGAAAACATAAACCACGTGGTTAGATGGATCACCCAATATGGAAAAGGGTGCTTACTGTCGAAGGTAGACATCAAGGACGCTTACTGCATTCTCCCAGTATACTCGGTTGACCAAGTACTCCAGAAGATTAAATATGATGATAGAATATACTTTGATAAGGCTTTATTGTTTGGCAATCGAGTCTTGGGCGACATATTTTGCAAGTTCACGGACCTGGTTACTTGGGTCGCTGTACAGTAAGGAATCAAATCAATCATCCACTACATAGACGACTTCCTAATCATCTCTAATATAAATGCAGAACAAGAGTTGCAGCAGTTTTTACGTATTCTTGAAGTAATGAACATACCATATAAACCATCGAAATTAGAGGGTCCATGCATAGCTTTGACTTTTCTTGGAATTCGCATTGATACAATTAACTTTTCAGTATCCATACCCATAGAGAAAAAGGAAAAGATTCTAGAAACAGTAGTTGAGTGGAGTAGTAAAGAGTGGTCATATAAAAAAGAAATGCAATCGCTAATGGGCTCCCTTATGTGGCTTTGTCAGACAGTTCCCCAGGGTAGACCGTTCATTCAATGATTCGTAAAGGCCATAAGTGGATCTAGAAAATTAAAGTTTCAAATCAAAATATCAAGAGCAATGAAAGCAAACTTGCAGTGGTGGTTAAAAACCTCTCCAAATGGTCGGAGTGTATTTATTAGAGGACAGAATGTGGCTACAACCTGGTACTAAGAATCTATTTACTAACATATCCAAACTTGGGGTGGCGCGATATATGAACTGTACTTTATGGCTTTTAATTGGAACACAACATTGAACTTGGCAGACAATTCGATTCAGATGCGTGAGCTTCTTACCAGTCTAATAGCTATACTCACCTTTGCACCATTATAGAACCAGAAGCAATTGATAATGTGGACAAATAACCAAGCCAACGCTGAGGTGTTTTACGCAGGTTTCTGCAAGAACAAAGTAATAAACAAGATAATAAGCAAAATTTATATAGCGCAAATACAAGGGAATTTCTCTATTAAATTAAAGCACATTCTAGAGAAATACAATACTATAGCAGACCTACTGTCCTGCAATGGCCACAAAGAATATATTGCTCGAAATCCAGTCGCACGATATCTACAACTGGTTATACCAACTAAATATACTAACTTGATTTTACCTATTCCATCCCTAATTCAATGATAGTATATGAAAATAAAATCCTAATCTCAGATCCAGTAGCATGCCTTCATGAATCACTGTTAAATAAGTAAGTAGCAGCAATCCTCGGGGTCCAAGAACCGGGTTACAAGACATACAATTGGATAATAAAGCATTATCAAAATTTAGCGAACGAGAATCAATAGGTAAACTTAGATGGGATTGTATAGCCAATATCTAAGGAGAATCTTACAAAATTTATTAAATATTTGTATACCAAAGTTGAACCACAGACTATTACATCATACCTGTCAGCACTGTGGCACTATCACACAATGAATCACATAGATTGGTTCAATACTCAACCTACTAATTAAGCAACTTTTAAAAACTATAGAACATAACTACATATTCAGACCAACCCAACAGAAAGAACATATAACCAGAGCCTAGTTACTGGAAATGAAAGCAAGTCTAAACCTGAGCAAAGGAGAAGACTTATTATTTATAATAATAGCATTTGTAGCATTTTATGAGCTAGCCCGGTTGGGGGAGCTTTTGCCCAAATCTCAGCAGCAAGCGAATAAGGTGCTATTGGTACAAGCCTTAAAGTTCAGAAGCACTAGAGGGAGATCCTATGCAACAATACAATTGCCAAGGACAAAGATTATCAAAACAACTAAACGGCCAATATTAATCATCAACGAAACTAGAGATAAAACGTGCCCAATTTGTGTACTTAAGGCATATGCCATCTATAGGACTAACCCAAAATATGCTAGAGGAGAAAAAATGTTGTTTATAAAGGCTGATAGCAGCCTAGCGACTAAGCATTGGTTCATAAAGAAGCTCAAGTCACTTCTTCCTGGGGATAAAATAGCAGGTCACAGCTTTTGGGCTGGTAGTACTACAGAGTTGGTAGTATAGGGCATTGAATTAGCCCTTATTCAAAAAATCAATAGATGGCCTTCAGATACATTTCATAGATATATCCGAGCACATCTAGCTATGATAGCTACTATACTAAACAGAGCATATTCCGACTAAACGATCACAGACTTTAGGTTCTCTCTGTGTTTGGATCGATTGTCGTTGTCGAAATATGTGCAGAAAGAAAGATTATCACTATTATTTATTTCTTGTCTATAAACAAGTCATACATTAATGATTGGTAATATCGTGCTGGTTGAAAATAATAAAGGCAAAGTAAAAGATAAGAATACGTGCAGGTCTTTAAGTAATAATAACATTAATAAATAAAAAAAAAAAAGTTTTGGAAAATCAATCGAACGATGATATAACTAGAGAAAATGATACAAAATGGCAAATTCAGTATTCATTTTGGAAGACCACTGAATTCTGCCATTTTGCATCCTTCCATGTCTATAGCCGGCCTGCATTACACAGATGGGAAACTACCGGCTAATCTTAAGTATCAATCTCAAGCAGCAACAGCTTGACCACAATAACTCAGGGTTGACAACTAGCCTGCATATGCAGGTGGAAAACCACTAGCTAACCCTATATATATCGTATACACTGATATATCCTATGTGTTTTGCTAAAACGTACCAATAAAGTTCAATATTCAGCATTATATGCTGGTGTGCTTTCAAAAAAAAAAAAAATTTTTTTATGTATCACATGTGTATGATCCTGTTCGTTCAGGTTGATGGGCGCAGTCAACAGATCGAAAAGGGAGGTATGCAGAGAAACCGGGGTAGCGACAGTTATAAGAAACCCAGGACGTTGGTGGAGGAAAACCGGTTCAATCACCATCCAATTCAAGGAAGGCGCAGAGAGAAGATAAGTATTCAATCAGTTGTATGATTAGGTTATTTTATATAAAGATTATTAATGCGATAAAGATTTGTTGTAGGTATAAATTTTCAGACGTTAGGGTGGGTTGTGGCAGGCCCAGGAAGGTAGAAAATTCACACCCAGCCCTCCCTGTCTCACTGAATCCTGCCATTTTGCATCCTTCCATGCAGTGTCTGAAATTCAATTTTTAAATTAGTTGCGGGCTGCAACTAATTAAAAAAATGACTTGCGGATTATAAAAATTTATAAAATTTAGTTGCGCACATGATCATTTAATCGAAATTTATAGGTAAATTTTGCAAATTTATATGCGGAATTTGCATATACACTTCGGTTTTTAGTTGCGGGAATTTAAAATTTTATTGCGGTCCGCAGACTCCGCAATCCAATTTTAGACACTGCTTCCATGTCTACAGCAAGCTTGCGTAGTGTTCCTAAATAAGCCGGCTTGCTGCGACTTATTTGTCACACCCCAGGCTTGCTGCGGCTTATAAGCTTGTGTAACCATATAATTTAATCCAAATTTTACTAAAATTAAAACTAAATACTTATACTAAAAATTAGGGTTCCTCAAAGTCGAATCAAATCGAATATTTTGTCAATTTGAATTTGATTTAATTTGAAATTTCTGTATTTGAATTTGATTTGATCAAATCAAATTCAAATCAAATCAAATTTATTTGTAATTTTTATTAAGTATTTTCAAATCGAATCGAATATTTTGTCAATTTGAATTTGATTTGATTTGAAATTCCTGTATTTGAATTTGATTTGAGATCAAATATTTGATCAAATCAAATCAAATCAAATTGAATTGCGAAACTCTACTAAAAACAAATACTATACTAATTATATAATTTAATTTTTTAATTTTTATAATAATTTAAATTCAATTTTAGATTAATAATTAAAATATTTAATAGTTAACAATTAGAAAATATATAATTAATATTAAAATATTATAATTAATAGTTGAAAATATTATAATTAATAGTTAAAATTTTATAGTTAATAGTTAAAATTATTATAATTAATATAATAATTAATAATAAAAAATAATTAAAAATACATAGCTAATAGTTAAAAAATATAATAGTTAATAATTAGAATATTATGGTTAATAATTAAAAATAATAAAGTATGTAGTTAAAATTAATATAGTTTATGGTTAAAAATAATATAAATAATATAAATAATAGAATATTATTAATATTAATAATTTGAAATATTACAAACAACTAGATTAAAATCTACTACTTTGTAGCAAAATATAAATATATTACACTATTTTATTACAAATTTAAAAATATATTATTTATTAAGATAACTACTTTTAATAGTTAAATATTATTTATATATATATATAGAAGAATTCTAATATACATTACAAATAATTATCATCTATAGTTAATTTGCTAATTAAAATCTAGGATCAGATGTAACATGTAAATTAATTTATATAACAAAAACAGAATTTTTTAAAAAAATGTTTATATCTCAAAATTTTGTCTATGAAACTACTTTTTAAGTTCTAACAAAAACAATTTTTTGCTAAATTTTAAAATACCAATCTAATCTAACCCCTAAACTCTAACACTACCTAACTCTAATATTAAAAAGATTTGTTTTGTTTTTATTTATAAAATTGTTTTTTTTATATATTGTAAATTACAGGTAATAATCACCTGTATAAATATTATATTATTTCATATATATATTAATCATAATTATACTTTTTTATTAACAAAAATTATATTTATTATTAAATTATTAAAATTGCTGTTTTAAAAATTTAATATTACTTAATACAATTTTTTATATTTTATACTGTTTTTGCAAAAAAAAATATATATTTTTTTTGTTTATTTAAATTATTATTTTTAAAAAATTATAAATACTATATAATGTATATAAATATATTTTATTTTTATATGAAATTTAAAACTATTTTTATATTTTTATTTTAGCTTATAATATAAAAATATTATTAAATAGCAAGATTAAATATAAAAAAATTAAAAATATACTTATTTATTATTTAAATAATTATACCAAGCTATTAAATTATATATATATAATTATTTAATTTATTATCTCAAGTCTAATTAGTTAAAAAATATATATTAAAACAATCTTAAAATAATATATTAAACTATTATACTATTATAATAATAACCAATTAAAAATTAAATAAAAATTTAAAAATTGTATATATGTAATTTTTATATACTATATTTTTTAAATTAATTTATTTTTATTAGTTATTTTATTTTATATATAAAATTTAATAAAATTAATTTAAAAAAGCTATTTTATAAAAAAAATCAAGAATATTTATTTATAATTTTTACATTATTTTATTTATACTACTTGTTTTATTTAACATTAAAATTAAATTTATTTATTTTTATTATTAAAAATAAATTAACAAACCTACAGTAGTTTATAAATTAAAAATATAATATTTATTTTTTTAATATTTTTTGATAATATTAGATTATAGTAAAATTGTATATATAATTATTTAACTATAATTACAAGTTTAATTAGTTAAAAAATATATTATAAAATTTCAAATATTATATTATAATTATAATAACTAATTAGAATTAAACTAAAATTAAATATATACGATTTTTTTATATATTATTTTTTTAATTATTTTATTTGGTTTAATAATTTTATTTAGCTTTGCAAATTTCAAAGAAGAATAGTCAAATAAAGTAAAGATATTAAAACAAATAAACAAATATATTTAGTAATTACCAAAGGTTTGTTAAACAAGTTATAGTTAGTAAAATATATAAAGTTAAATATCATAATAGAATAAGTATCTAAATAAAATTTGAAATATGCTAAATGTGAACCAAATTTTATTATCAAATTAGAATTGGTTTTGGAAAAAATAAATAATTAGTTTCTAAATATTTGACTCTAAAGAATTTAATTAATTTCTAGAATAAACAAATTAAATTAAAAAATATTACAATTAAAAATTAATTATCACTATATTTTAACCAAATTGAGTGATTTATTGTATATTTGTTTAATAAATATATATATAGTTTAGCAAATTTAATAGATATAGTATATTTAGTAGATTAGCATATAGTATAAACATTTAGTACTTACTTATATAAAGGTAGATTTTAAATATCTTATATTATTAAATAAATATTTATCTAGCCAAATCTACATCTCTTTTAGCAGTATAAAATTATTTATTACACTACTTATCTATTCGTTAAAAAAATAAACTTATTTATCTACTAATAAAAAACTAATTTATTTATTAAATAAAAACACTACTATTTAAGATTTAACTTACTTGTTTATTAAAATTAGTATAGCTATCCAAACTGTCTACTAGTCTAGAACTAGCCTACTTAATATTATTAATTAACAAATACAAATACAATTAAATTTAGACAGTTTATATTTATAAGCAATCAAAAACTATATTCAAAGTAACTTCTATATTCAAAATTATAGAAACAAAAAATTATATATTATTTTTTAACAATTTACAAAAAATTTTAATTTATATACTTATTTAATTTAGATTATTTGCTACATATATTAAATATTTAATTATTGTTATCAAATAACAAATAAGTACTATTAAAAAAAAAACTATAATTAAGCTTTAAGTATATTTTGTATATAGTTAATTACATGTATACTATCTATTATAAATCTATTATTATATATAAGATTTACTATAAACAGTATACAAATAATCAATAATATAAAAAATATACTTAAAAGCTTAATTGCAGATTTTCTTTAATAATACTCAAATAGATAATACTATAAAAAAACAAAACTTTAATTATATATATTTTATATAATAGAAGTTTAATTATCTTTTGGCATTATTTAAATAATAGCTATTAACTAATACTAAATAGTCAAATTTAGAAATTCTACTCTAAATAATATAAACAAATAAATAAAGTAATATATATACAATATATTTGTTAGATAAATACTTTTAAATAAATATCAATTATATTTTTTATAGTTTATTTTTATTTTATTTTTAGGTTTTTAATAAATACTAATAGTAATTTTTATAAATCAAAATTTGTTTATTTCTTAATATAGCAATTCAGAGCTCTAGAGTTACAAATCTTTATCAAATAGTTTGTTAATAAATATCTTAACTAATATATAAATTTTATATAATTCTAGATATGAAATATAAAATATTTTTTATTTAAAAAAGTTAGCATAGTGTTTTTTCAAATTACATTTAATAATACTTTTTGTATTTGAATTTTATTATTATCAAATCTTAATTTTTTAAATATTTTTCTTATGCAATATATTTAATAATTTATTTTTCTAAATAATATAAGATAAGTATAAGATTTTTTATAAAAATATATTTGCTAAAATATTTAATCCAATTCTTCAAAAAGTTAGAATAGCATTTTTATAAAGTGTATTTACTAATATATTTTCTTATAATTAATAATAGTAAAAACTTAATATATATAATAAAAATTTATTATACTAATAAATTATTATCTAATATTATTGCTAATATTTTCTCTTCTTCTAATTCAAAACTAATATATAAATTAAAAAGTTGGTATAGCATTCTTATAAAGTGTATTTGCTAATAATTTTTTTTTTAATCTAAAAAGATTGCTATTTTAGTTTAAAAAAAGTTATAATATTTTTGCAAAATGCTTTGCTAATACTTAACTTATATTAAAAAAGAATTAATATAATATTTATACAAAATATATATCTGATAATATTTTTTTTTCTAATACCATAAGATATATTTGCTACTATATTTTTTTTTTTAATTTAAAAATATTGTATTTGAATAAAAAAATTAGTCTAGTATTTTTATAAAATATATAAAATATATTAGCTAAGAATATTACTACTAGCTACTTAAATTTTAGTAAAATTAGTATAAGTTTTTATAAAGCATATTGACTAATACTTTTTTTTTTCTAATCTAAAGCTATAATATTTATATTTAAAAAAATTAATATAGCATTTTTATAAAAATTTAGAGTTTTTTTTTTTTTTTTGGTATTAAGGTAAGGCTTTGCTCATATCTTTATTGATTAATTTATATAAGTAATTACATATCAACTATATAAGAACTTAATTTGTATAATAACA
>CAJVPY010005250.1:0-11664 GCA_910591965.1 Dentiscutata erythropus
TATAAGACTTTATATGGTATAATATTAGTTGATATACATACGTCATCAGAAGTAATGTTAAAAAAATCGGCAATCAGGAATCAGAAATCATCGATTTCTTTTTTTTTTTTGCAATAAATAAAGCATAACCAGATATATATATGATTCTAATTAAAAGTTAAATTATGCTAGATTAATAATTTTTTAAGCTTTATATAATCTTTATCATCTAGTACTATATACGGTACCGGTGTGACACGATTTTTTACATAGTGAAAAATCAAAAGTCACGCGCATTGCACAATTGTTTACATCACATGGCATATATAAATAATATTTTAAAAAATTAATCTATATTATTTGTCACCGATAGTTGTTTTAATGGTGATTTTCCATATATTGGCTGCTATAGTATAACAACTTATAAATATAATATACTGCATTACATATATTTGTAATAATAATTATTATTTATTTTATATTGAATTTCCTATTTTATAATAATTTTTTGTAAAAAATAAGTTCTACGTACTAAATTTTAGAGTTAGGGTACGGTTTTGGGACTATTAGAAGAGTTATACGTATATATATACAGTATATAGTGGTCTAATTTTTGGTTATACGAGGTTTTGGGTGTTGTGAGCATTTTTACACTTATTTATTAATTAGTTTTTGAGATATAGCACCCGAATACGAGTATCCCCAGTAACAATTAATTATCTATGATAATTATATTTGAATTGTTTGGTCTTAAAATAAAGTTTATATTATTATTGCTAATATCCAAAATTTTCAGAGTATTATTCTTGTAAAGTGCATTTTCTAATTCTTTTCCTCCCTCTAATCCAAGGTTATTACTTGCAATAAACAAACGAATTAATGTAGTGTTTTTGCAAAGTGCATTAGCTAATGCTTTTCCTCCCTCAGATCCAAGGAAATTACTTCTAATATACAAATGTGTTAGTGTAGTGTTTTTGCAAAGTGCATCGGCTAATGCTTTTCCTCCCTCAGCTCTAAGATTATTAAGTCCAAGATACAAAAAAGTTAGAGTAATGTTTTCGCAAAGTGCATTAGCTAATGCTTTTCCTCCTTCAGGTCCAAGTTTATTATATTCAAGATTCAAAGAAGTAAGCGTGGTGTTCTTGTAAAGTGCATCAGCTAATGCTTTTCCTCCTTCTGATCCAAGAAAATTATATCCAAGATTCAAAGAAGTAAGCGTGGTGTTTTTGCAAAGTGCATTAGCTAATGCTTTTCCTCCTTCTAATCCAAGATTATTATATCCAAGATTCAAAGAAGTAAGCGTGGTGTTTTTGCAAAGTGCATTAGCTAATGCTTTTCCTCTTTCTGACCCAAGATTATTAGATTCAAGATTCAAAGAAGTAAGCGTGATGTTCTTGCAAAGTGCATCAGCTAATGCTTTTCCTCCTTCTGGACCAAGATTATTATTATGAAGATCCAAAGAAGTAAGCGTGATGTTCTTGCAAAGTGCATCAGCCAATGCTTTTCCTCCTTCTGGACCAATATTATTCTTATGAAGATCCAAAGAAGTAAGCATGATGTTCTTGCAAAGTGCATCAGCTAATGCTTTTCCTCCTTCTGGACCAATGGAATTATATCGAAGACCCAAAGAAGTAAGCGTGGTGTTCTTGAAAAGTGCATCAGCTAATGCTTTTCCTCCCTCCGATTCAAGACTATTACTTCCGAGATCCAAAGAAGTAAGCGTGGTGTTTTTGCAAAGTGCATTAGCTAATGTTTTTCCTCCTTCTGATCCAAGATCATTATTATTAAGATCCAAAGAAGTCAGCGTGATGTTTTTACAAAGTGCATCAGCTATTGATTTTCCTCCTTCTGGACCAAGATTATTAGATTCAAGATCCAAAGAAGTAAGCGTGATGTTCTTGCAAAGTGCATCAGCTAATGCTTTTCCTCCTTCTGGGCCAATGTAATTATATCGAAGACCCAAAGAATTAAGCGTGGCGTTCTTTAAAAGTGCATCAGCTAATGCTTTTCCTCCCTCCGATTCAAGACTATTACTTCCGAGTTCCAAAGAAGTAAGCGTGGTGTTTTTGCAAAGTGCATTAGCTAATGTTTTTCCTCCTTTTGATCCAATATCATTATAATTAAGATCCAAAGAAGTCAGCGTGATGTTCTTGCAAAGTGCATCAGCTATTGATTTTCCTCCCTCAAATCCAAGATTATTACTTCCAAGATTCAAAGAAGTAAGCATGGTGTTCTTGCAAAGTACATCAGCTAATGTTTTTCCTCCCTCTGATCCAAGATTATTACGTTCAAGATTTAAATATTTAAGATTCTTACTCGTTCGTAGAAACATTGCTATTA
Source organism: Dentiscutata erythropus (assembly GCA_910591965.1). Lineage (NCBI taxonomy): Eukaryota > Fungi > Glomeromycota > Glomeromycetes > Diversisporales > Gigasporaceae > Dentiscutata > Dentiscutata erythropus. Next base: position 2,320 of record CAJVPY010005250.1, read on the forward strand.
AAGAATATTTAATTGCAGTTTCAAGCTGATCTTCTGTTTTATATCCTCGATTATGAAGCCATTTTCCAATTCCATTCTGCAAATAACGGCAGTTAACAGAGGTGATATAACTTGTATATTCAAATAGTGGTTTTAGATGACTTGGAAGGGTAATTTTAAAAGGAATTAATAGAGCTTGCTCTTCAGCGTTTAACGTTAAAAGCAATATGTTTATAGGTCTTATATCGTCTAAATGGTATGGTCCACTCCACAATATTGGTATAATAATTTTACACCATTGACGATTTACAAGAGCACATGAAAATAAGGTTTTATAATCTTTCCGGAGATTATTAAATACTAGGTAGTAACATTCAATCGGCAATGTTTTCATATTGAAAAAAATTTTGGTACATAACTTTCGTTCGTTATGTATGTAATATACGTAAATCCTGAAATCTAGGACTTATACTCCGAAACAACGTGAAACGTTACCAAGAATCCAAATATAGAAAGATTGTGACAAGACACCAAAAAATTTGAATTTTTTGGTGCATTTTTTTAGGGTTGGGGTTAATTTTAGGGGTATAATTGATAATATGCAAGTATGAATGGGTTTTGGGGGGTAATTTGTATTTATTGATTCATCTGACGTTGAAAACTTTACACTAACCTCTAACTTCAAGCCCTAAATTTAATTAAAAGTGGATGGACACATGGGTAGGCCATTTACTCGACATCACATTAGGATTAGGGTTAACGTTTGATTAGTTACAGGGATATTGTTAATAAATTATTACTTGAGCTATGACTAAATGAGCTGTCGGTAAAATGATTGTTGAAGAAATAAAGAGGATTCATTTATGATACAGTAATATCGTATGTATTGGTGTATTACGTGATCTTATGAGGCATAGTAATTACTTGTCCTGTAAAGTCATCTTCAATGCAAAAACTTCAATTATTAATCAATTTTAGTATTTAAAGTATTTTATTACGTTTGATTTATTTGTAGTAATTAGATTATAGAAAGACTTAATAATTGCACCCGTGCACTGAGTGCGCCTCTAATGTTTTAATAGCCAAATAAGCAGATAAAGGTTAGGATTAGGGTTAGGGTTGGATTAAAGTAAACGACATTACTACTTAGCGTTAGTTCTTGGATTTGAATTCTACCTAATTTGGTTCATAACCAAAACCCCATTCCAAATAAATAGCGGTAAACTCCAAAAACCACCAATTCATTAAATAAATATATGTACCGTATCCTAGCACTAACCCTCTACCCCTTTTTTAAATGTCAGATTAGCGGAAATCGCAATCCAAATTATTCCCGCTAATCTGATATTTAAAAAAAGTGGGGTAGAGGGTGTGGTGCTTATTCACGTTATTCACGGTAGAATACGATAGTGAAAAATTAAAAATCATGTTCATTGCACAATTATTTACATCACATAGCATATATAAATAATAATTTTAAAAAATTGATCTATGTACTGTACATTATTTGTCACTGGTAGTTTTGATGGAGATTTCCCATGTATTTACTACTGTACTAATCTATATCTGTACTACTGTATTAATATTTTTTTACCCACTATACAGTATAACAACTTATAAATATATTTGACACTATATACTGTATTTGTAATAATAATTATATTGTATAGTTTAATAATTGTTATCTTGTATGATTTTAATTTTATATTTATACTAGAAATATTGATATCCGCCCTATTTTATAATTATTTTTTGTAAAAAATAAGTTTTACTAAATTTTAGAGTTAGGGTATGGTTTTGGGACTATTAGAAGAGTTATACATATATACTGTATATACTGTATATCGTGGTCTAACTTTTAGATTACATGAGGTTTTGGGGTTTTGAGCATTTTACTCCTATTTCTTAATTGGTTTTTGAGATATAACACCCGAATACGAGTATCCCCAGTAACAATTAAATATATATGATTATTATATTTGAGTTTTTTGGTTTTACAATAAAGTTTACATCATTATAACTAACATTCAAAATTTTCAGAGTATTATTCTTGTAAAGTGCATTTTCTAATTCTTTTCCTCCCTCTAATCCAAGGTTATTTCTTACAATATTTAAATAAATTAGTGTACTGTTTTTGCAAAGTGCATTAGCTAATGCTTTTACTTCTTCTAATCGAAGATTATTATTCCAAAGATCCAAAGAAGTAAGTGTGATGTTTTTGCAAAGTGCATCGGCTAATGCTTTTCCTCCCTCAGATCCAAGATTATTACGTCCAAGATTCAAAGAAGTTAGAGTAAAGTTTTTGCAAAGCGCATTAGCTAATGCTTTTCCACCTTCTGGTCCAAGATTATTACCTCCAAGATTCAAAGAAGTTATTGCAAAGTGCATCAGCTAATGCTTCTCCTTCTTCTAATCCAAGAAAATTATATCCAAGATCCAAAGAAGTAAGCGTGGTATTTTTGCAAAGTGCATTAGCTAGTGCTTTTCCTCCCTCCGATCCAAGATTATTACCTCCGAGATTCAAAGAGATTAGGGTAATGTTCTTGCAAAGTGCATTAGCCAATGCTTTTCCTCCTTCTGATCCAAGATTACTATATTGAAGATCCAAAGAAGTAAGCGTGGTGTTCTTACAAAGTGCATCAGCTAATGCTTTTCCTCCCTCAGATCCAAGATTATTATATTGAAGATCCAAAGAAGTAAGCGTGATGTTCTTACAAAGTGCATCAGCCAATGCTTTTCCTCCCTCCGATCCAAGATTATTACGTTCAAGATTCAAAGAAGTTAGGGTAGTGTTCTTGCAAAGTGCATCAGCTAATACTTTTCCATCTTTTGGACCAAGATTATTATATTGAAGATCCAAAGAAGTAAGCGTGGTGTTCTTGCAAATTGCATCAGCTAATGCTTTTCCTCCCTCCGATCCAAGACTATTACTTCCAAGATTCAGAGAAGTTAGGGTAATGTTCTCACAAAGTGCATCAGCTAATTCTTTTCCTCCCTCTGATCCAAGTTTATTACAATAAAGACTCAAAGAAGTCAGCGTGGTGTTTTTGCAAAGTGCATCAGCTATTGATTTTCCGCCCTCAGATCCAAGATTATTACTTCCAAGATTCAAAGAAGTAAGCGTGGTGTTCTTGCAAAGTGCATCAACTAATGTTTTTCCACCTTCTAGCCAAAATCCATTATTAGCAAGATTCAAATCTTTAAGATTCTTACTCGTTCGTAGAAACATTGCTATTAAAGAACAATTAATTGCATCTTCAAGCTGATCTTCTGTTTTATATCCTCGATTATGAAGCCATTTTCTAATTCCATTCTGCAAATAATGCGCGTTAATAGATGTTATATAACTTTCATATTCAAATAGTGGTTTTAGATGACTTGGAAGGGTAATTTTAAAAGGAATTAATAGAGCTTGCTCTTCAGTGTTTAACGTTAAAAGGAGTATTTTTATAAGTCTTATATCAGCAAAATGATGTTCTGGTTCGCTCCACAATATTGGTATAATAATTTTACACCAATGACGATTTACGAGAGCACATGAAAATAAGGTTTTATAATCATTTCGGAATTTATTAAATACTTGGTAGTAACATTCGTTCGGCAATGTTGTCATATTGAAAAAAATTTTGGTATATAACTTATCGTTATGTATGTACGTACGTACATAAATCCCGAAACCTAGGACTTTTACTCCGGAATAACGTGGAACGTTACCAAAAATCCAAATTTAGAAAGATTGTGACAAGACACCAAAAATTTTGAATTTTCTGGTGCATTTTTTTAGAGTTGGGGTTAGCTTTAGGGGTATAATTTTTAATAAGCAAGTATGAATGGGTTTTAGGGGTAATTGATTCATCTGACGGTGAAAACTTTGTACTAACCTCTAACTTCAAGCCTTAAATTTAATTAAAAGTGGATGGACACATAGGTAGGCCATCACATAGGATTAGGGGTAACTTTTGATTAGTTATAGGGATATTGTTAATAAATTATTACTTGAGCTATGACTAAATGTGCTGTTGGTAAAATGATTGTTGAAGAAGTAAAAAGGATTCATTTATGATAATATCGTATGTGTATTACTGTACGTGATTAAAGAGGATTCTTTTATGATAATATCTTATGTATTGGTGTATTACGTGCTCTTATGAGGCATAGTAATTACTTGTCCTGTAAAGTCATCTTCAAGGCAAAATCTTCAATTTTAGTATTTAAAATATTTTATTACGGTTTGATTTATTTGTACAGTAGTAATTAGATTATAGAAAAGCTTAAATAATGCACCCATGCACTGAGTGCGCCTCTAATGTTTTAATAGCCAAATAAACATAATAATAAGATAAAGGTTAGGATTAGGGTTAGGGTTGGATTAAAGTAAAATTGCGAGTGCATTTTTTCTTACAGTACACGATCAAACCTTTTTTTTAAATTATGACATTACTATTTAATGTTAGTTTGAGCTTGGGTTTGGAATTCTACCTAATTTGGAAAACCAAAATACTCCACCCCTTTGTCAGCTCTTGGGCTTCTCTCTTTGTTTTTCTTTTTTTGCATTCCTTGTTCCTCTTTTTTTTCCTTTGAAAAACTCCCTTTCATTTATATTGTTTTTGTTAGATATAGTTTCTTTTTGTTTCTTGTTAATTGGTAGTTTTGTATTGTTGATATAAAATTATTACTTTCTTTTGCTCTTGGTAAAGAAAAAAGAATTGAATGAATTAGCTTTTGATGGGCTGACAAAGTTTTATTCAACTTGTATATAAGATGGTGTAACCAATTGCTGATGGGCACATTTATTGCAGTCATAAAATGTTAGACTAGTAATTTTTTGCAAATTGTTTTTAGTTTAGGAATGGTTTTTATTATTGTTAAGTTTTTAAATAAAGTTGCTTGCATTTCAGCTTTGACAAGACTGTCAAAGAGCTAAAAATATATATATATATATATATAATTTTTTCTATCAATACATACATAGTACCTGCTGGATAATGTTGTTATATCTACTGCAAGTCATAAAATCAAGTGTAATGTGAAATTAAAATAATCTGGTTTTTTTTGCTAATTGAAGTTAGGGTAAAGTAAAGATATTATACAAGCTAAAAAAAGTTTATAGTAAAATTTTGCAAAAAATTTTTTTTTTTTTGTTAGAGTATATAAAGTAGTTTTATATACATTATTTTGAATTATAAATAATTTTTGACAAAACAAACAGGTTGTTTTTAAATTTTTTGTTGTGCTATGTTGTATTTGATCTTAAATTTTGATTGGTTAATTATGTAAAAACAACAAATTAGTAATATTGCTAAGTGTAATAAATAAATTTACTCTATATTTTATTTTTTTTAAATATTAAAGTGAGTACTTAAATCCTTAATGCTTTATTAATATTCAATATATGGGATCTTTGCTAGGAAAATCACCCTTCGGGATTTTCCGATCGCGCTAATTCAGAAAAGTTTAGACCAGAATGCCGGTTCTTATTTATATGTAAACCATCTTTTTACTTTACTGATTCGGCAGTTTATTTAATAAATTATCGAATAAATAAAGCAAAAAGTGATTTATATATAAATAAGAATTGACATTCTGGTCTAAGCTTTTCCAAATTGGTCCGATCGGAAAACCCCGAAGGGTGATTTTCCTAGCAAAGATCCCATATAGGGCTGTGTCAATTAAAACAAAGCTTATAGTTTTTTTTCTATTTTGAGAAAATCATGTTTAAAATTTGGTATAATAATAACAATAACAATCTATTATTAGTATAACCTGTTTGATCAACATATGCTAGCCAATCATATGAGTTCTTTTCTATAACTCTGCAGCAGTAATTAACAACTAGATAACCAAATTCTAATTTTAAATTATATATAGCATTTCAAAAAGTAGGCATTGACAAAAATTTTATTATATAAATTGATGCTTTAAATGTCAAATTATATAGAAGAACATCTACTCTATATAATAGTATAGCTAACTCAATTTTGTAAAAAATACCATAAGCCTTGTTTTAATTAATACATTCTCATATGTTACATTTATTATTATATTACATATTGTTACTAATTAATCTTTTTATTTTTGGATCTGAGACTTTAGTCTCTAATACTCAGTACCTTTTTCAGCACTAGGAGGATATTTATCTTTGTACTAAACCTGCTAGAGCAGTATATTCTATATATATATTAATTCAGACTTTCAGTAATTGATATCATAGCTTAATCTATGCACTTAGTTAGAGCTAACTATTAAACTCCTGTTGTTACTTACTAGTGTTCTTGTAGGTTTGATATTTAGATCTTAGTACTACATTCTAGCTTTTATTCTTTTACAATTCTTACTAGTCTCTTCTATATTGCCACTAAGCTGTTCTCTTAGAAGAGTTAATCTTAACACAACTTTAGGTGTTTTCAGTTCATCTTCTCTTAGTACATACTTTTAAAGCATATGTTCTTTTTCTTTAACTAGTACTCCCTGGCTATTCTTAGCCTATATTTTTCCAAAAAGCATGGCTTTTAACTTTCCAACTTCTAGTCTAGGGCCAGAAAGAGTAAAGCCCCAACTTACTAGTTTTCTAGACCAGTGACTCTGTTGGTATTTGCCAAGTTAATCTGTTTAGTTCTAGACTAGTAGCAGTTGGTGGTAGATACTCTACTAAAGGATCTTTGCTCAAGTTCTTCAATTTTGACACTTGCTTTCAGATTTGGCATTTCTGTAGCACTATTAAAGATTCTTACTACTTTCTATTTAGGTCTTGCCAAGCCAGTTTCAGATTCTAGAGTTCTTTAGTATTATCTTCACTCTAGGAAACTTATTGTAGATTTGCACTACCTATGCTAGTTTGCATTTCTTTATATAATCCAAACATTATATGAATGCTCTTGAAACTTCTAGTATACAAGATATTGGTATGACTTAATATAACAGATTACTATAACTGAAATTACAGTTTTAGCTAAGCTCCAACTTAGTAGATCCATTACCATAACACAGGTATTTTATTTAAAACATTGCTAATGAGATTTGAACTTAATATTATAATCAAGCTAGCTTGGTAGTGCAACAACTCCATTATTTTACTAAGTTGTTATACTCTTAATTTACTCTATATTTATAGCTTTAATAAAGTATTAACATTTACTATATAATAAATTCTAAGCAATTTTTTTTTGGTGATTCTGCTTTTATTTATTAAGGTTTATAATATACTATTTATATTGTATATTTAATATCCAAGTACTACTTAACCAAATAAAAACTTATTTGATATACTGTATAGTATTTAGATATGATCTGCTATTATAATTTTTATTTTATTTAAAGTTCTCAACTATATTGAGAATTTGTTTTTTAGTTTTTAATTGGTCTCATATACTATATTCAAACTGCTTATTTATTCTTGTTCTTTGATTTAATTTAAAAAAACTAGCCTGACTTAATATTAAATATAATTAAGTTTTAAATATTTTTTGCTAATTAAATTCTTGCTTTGTTTATTATTTTTTTCTTTTTGTTATTTTTTTTTCTTTAATTGATAATTTGTGAGTCAACTAGAGAAAATGATTTATATTACTATGTAATTTTGATGCAAATTAATTAATAAAAATTTCAATTTGTAAATGTGAAGTTTTTTTTTTATATATCAATATATATATTTGCATACTACTATACTATATAATAAAAAACTTATATAATCTGCCTGCTACATTAGCAGACTGGTGAGCAAATTGTTAAGTTGACAAAACAACAATAACAAAAACCTTATAACTATTTGGTAAGCTAAAAAAAGCTTGTATTACTAGCTTGCCAACAAACAAAATCTATCTAATCTAATAATTAAGAATCAAACTTGACCACTTGTTTAAAACTGGTCTACTTAATCTTTTCATAGTCTAGAACCGGTTTGCCAAATCTATTCATATTTAAAACCATTCTATTTATTCGAAGTTTAGAACTAGTCTATCAAATTTAGCTTAATTTACCAACTAGTTTAAAACCTGCATTGTGATTCAAAAATTAATATTCAGGTTTTTGATTTCAAATTAAATTAGCAATATATTTTGAAATAAGTAATTTATAAATTTTATTTTTTCTATATAGTATGATAATATTTTATCAAAAAAATATATCTATTTCATTTCTGATTTCAGAATCTCAAAATATGTACAGCATATAAAATTAAAAAAAAAATAAAGTTTAAATTTTAAAAGTAATAGGTTTATATTTAACCAATTTTTTATTTATTTTATTTATTTTTACATACTCCAATAAATATATATACACTGCTTTAATAAAATTTAATTTTATAACAAAAAAAAAACTGCCAAATAAAGATAATATACCATATAGCACTACATAGTACCCCAGGTATTTAGCAAAAAAGCCAGCCTATAATACCCCCAAGTATTGAAAGATAGAAAAATAATTTAATAATTATTGTTGATTAATATATACTTTGCTATTAGATATATTAAATCCAATGAAAAAATCAGATATTAATTAAGAAAATTGGGTTACAAATCACTTGTCAAAGGGAGATCCTATTTTAGGAAGTACTATATGCAGTACTATATAGTAAATAGATCATATAAATACTTACTATTGCATAATACTTTTCAAAACCATTTCATTCACATTAATCATATTTAGTCTGTAAAGATAAGAATTATTATTAATCAATGGAACTAAAATTAGCAAATCAAGAACATAAATACTTATTTACTATCTTATGATATATTCATTCGCATTAACTATTTGGGAATAAAAATATCATAAGCCGGTGATATTCATCAAGATTACAAATAAAGATATAAATACTTATTTACTATTCTTGAACTATTTATTTGCATTAATTATCTTTATTTAGTCTGTAGGTATAAAATAGTTTGTTAGTTTGTTACTAAGTAGAGTTAAATAGTAAAGCAAAATAATAAATAAATAAAAATAAAAAAAACAGTGAAACAAGATTATAAATCAAAACATAAAAATTTATTTACATTGTGAATTGTCTTTTAAATCATTTATCTGTTTGTGAAGATAAGAACTATTAGGGGTTAGGGTCCCATAGCCTAGTGGTCTAGGCGCCTAACCCTCTATAGATAAGATCGATGGTTCAATTATAGCTGGTGATAATTAATTTAATTAATTATCTTTGTAACCTTCAGGAGCTTTCGAATATGGAACCTTGTGGTGGTAAGACCATGTGATGTATATATTTGGCCTATAAAGAATTCTTGGAAGGAGCTTCGAGCCATGGAGAAGACTGGGCACTACATGTGTTATAGGTCACAGAAGGTTTACTGCAGAAGGCTGTACGTGTGAATCCATGATTGGCAAGATAGCACCAACAACCCTAAGGTGGCATTGGGATCT
>CAJVPY010005251.1:0-11662 GCA_910591965.1 Dentiscutata erythropus
TAAAAACCTGTTGAATCACACAACTCAGATCAAAGAGAAAAATTTATAAGCATAGAGATTTGTTGAATCACACAACTCGGATTAAAGAGAAAAATTTATAAGTATAGGAATTTGTTAAATCACCTACCCGATTTAGAAACAATCTAAGCAAAGGAATCTGTTGAAATCACCTCAACCCGGTCAAAGAGAAGCATAAAAACCTGTTGAATCACACAACTCAGATCAAAGAGAAAAATTTATAAGCATAGAGATTTGTTGAATCACACAACTTGGATCAAAGAGAAAAATTTATAAGCATAGGGATTTGTTGAATCACCTACTTGATTGAAGAAACAATCTAAGCAAAGAAATTTGTTGAAATCACCTACTCATCAGAGAAACAATTTGTAAACGAAGGAATTTACTAAATCACCCAACCCTGGTCAAATAGAAGCGTAGAAATCTGCTAAATCACCAAACCCAACCCAAAGAGAAAAATTTATAAGCATAGAAATTTGTCGAATTACACAACTCGGATCAAAGCAAACAATTTAAGCAAAGGAATTTGTTAAATCACACAACCCAGTCAAAGAAACAGTTTGTAAGTATAGGAATTTGTTGAATCACCTACCCAGTCGAAGAAACAATTTAAGCAAAGAAATTTGTTGAGATTAAAAAGAAAAATTTATAAGCGTAGGGATAAGGTCAAATTTATCTTTTATATAGCATAGTAGAAGTTTATTTTAATTGATTAAATTAAGGATAAATTTGATTGGCAAAGATCTTTTTTTTTATACTGTCAATTGTAATTTTTAAAGTACCTTTAATAAGTAAAGATAGTTATGATATATAAAATTTTTTTCTGCAATACGTAATGACTTAATATATCATTTTTTTTATCTTTAAATATACTGTTTTTTAACAACTGATGCAATAGGATGCAAAAGATTGAGAAACTAAATGAGAAGTGAAAGTTTTGAAAGGTTGGAAGGTATTTTGGCGACCTAAGCAATTAGTAAGTGAAAGTTGTCTTAACTATGTAGTTCTACTTTGTTTTCTATAAGTAAAAAATACTACATATTTGAAACTAATATTTCAAACTCTACCTTTTTATTATATTTAGGTTATGAGTAGTTTATAAATACATTTTATAGTATATAGCAGTGTTTAGAAATATTCGTGTATGTTATTTTATTTAGCATATTGTGTCGTGAAACTTAGAGTATTTGTTGTAAAATAAATATTTTACTTATTGTGAAATGAAATAATATTGTATATATTGTGAAATATGAATAGTTATGAACCCTAATTAATATATTATAAGACTATAATACATGCCTTTAGAAAGTATTGACTAATTTTTTGAAAGTTTCATGAGTAATAAAATTTCATCCAGGTATAGTTGATATTTTATCCAGAGAATGATCTACATTTTTTCCGGAGTATTTTAACAACCAATTAAAATAAACTTCCACTATGCTCTTTTATATTAAATTGCTTTAAAGTAAAAATCATTACGCAAATAATTTCTATTGTTTTGATCATGTTGTGAACCATTACAAGTATGTTCGCAATTATGCAAAAAATGGCATTGCTGCTGATGATCAACCATTGAGATAGTAAAAATATGTCGCTATTGATTATTAGTTTCATGTTGAAGTCAAAATTGTGTGCATTCCAATATTGGATGAGTTTTTTTCAAATCTTCAAACCAATCAAAAATAAAGAAGACATAAACTTTGTCATTATTTGCTTGATGTGTGATAATTGCTTTGACTAAAGCAAATGAGTTATTATCAGGATCGCTGATTTCTTTTAAGTTAACTATATCACCTATTCGAACTTTAATCTGAGAATTAACTCTATTATGTTCTAAAAAATCATTATTATCTTCTATAACAACATAACTAATATAGTCAAAAAATGCAACCTTGTATGTATTTAAGGCAGCAAACATATTAAATTCTTCACAATAGGCCTTGTATAGGTCTAAGTAAAAGCTATTATTATCTGTATTAAGGTTCCAACCACCAAAGCCTCTCTCTCGAATCTCCTTATTTTTCCAAGGTTTTCGAGTATGGATTTTTACAAAATGGCTATCATTGCAAAAAATCATGTCTGTAAAAAATTATAAAAGTAAATTTATATTCTGTAATACAGATACTGTATAAAATACTTTAATAAATAGAAATACCATTTGCTTTATTATCTTAAATTCCAAATTATCAATTGGGTCAGATGATTTTGCAATATACCATTCTGAAAGCAATGGTTTTAGCAAAAAATGATTTGAATAATCTGAGTTCAGGACATGTTTATCTTGCCCACCATCAAGCCAAAAGTGCAATGCTTGAAGTGTGTTGTAATGCCTTAAAAGATCAAAATTAATTTTCTTTTTGTTTGTATGTGGAACAAAAGCTTTAAATAAACCATGCATAGCCTCTTTGACACCACAAGCAGTATTAACCAAAGTTCTATAATTCTTGGCATTTGCAATTAGATGCATATTGACATGAAGGTTTGGAAGATGAAGAAAAGATTCTGGGAATATCTAAAAATAGTTATTATCAGATTAGAAATTAAAATCAGTTTAGTTGACTACTATGTATGCTTAATTAATTAATTAATTGACTAAGCATATGTAGTAGTCAACTAAACTGATTTCAATCTTTATAACAGACCAATAAATAATAAGGCTTTAAATAATAATAAATGTTTCAATAAGTACCTTTATCAAATAGTCATACTCTTTTTGCAATACTTTGGACAGCATTTCCAAATAATCTTCTTTGGGAAATGTGATAACAAATGTCTGTTTTATAGAAAAAGAAAGTGCTACCCAACACTTAATGATCACATCAGTTACCTGGTCTCTACGCCGACACTCTATTATGCTCCAAAGATCAGAAAGCATAACTTCTTTTATATGTTGAATTTTTAAAAAGCGGTGCAGAATTTGAGGCATTAACATTGCAAGACGTAATGAATCTGACATCATAAAACTTTTTTGGTAAGTTATAGGATTTGGTAACTTGGACCAAAACCTAGGCAATTCTATTGATTTCCATATTTTCAAAAATTCCTCATTGCCTTCATTATTAAAAAGTGATAAAGTGCACTTCATTGGTTGTTTTGCCTTTTTAGCCATTGCATGATAAAGGTTTTGGGGATATTGCTAATATCGATCACAGTATAACAAGTCTAAAATGTTTTTTTTAAATACAAGCCATACTCTGAAGCAAGTTTTTTTTTTTGAAATGTTTTCTTGTAATTGTATTTCAGAAAATTGCGTATTAGTAATATGGTGATAATGAGAGTATCATGTGATATCGTAATTGCAATCAGTTAATTTTTTTGTTTCAGCCTGACAACTTTTGCACCCACGGTTGGCACCATGACGCTTAACTCCACAGAGATCATTACCCTGTGGAAGATTAGCAGTTACTACACCTAAACCACCTCTAACATAAACTTCCTTTTTATTATATAAAGTCATTTGAATGCCATTTTGTAGCTTTTGAATGTCTGCTATAAATAGCTTTATAAAATCTTCAAATTTAGCACCAAATAGCACAAATCCTATGGGATAATAGTTTTTTAGTAACTTTCTTAAACAAAATAACATATTTTCAAACTGAACATATACTCTGGTAGACATTTCGAAAGGTCCCAAAATCATCATAGTATAGATCAATAAAAATTCGCAAACAATGAAGTCCAGATGGTATTGGAGGCAAGGTCATAGTTTCACTTGGATATCAGTGCCAATATTGTATTGGACGAACCTTTCATGATTGATTATAATAATATACAATTTTGTCTACAAAGTATTTCTGTTCTTCTGGTCTTGGTTGATCCATAAGCCAAACCTTTACTTGACTTTGAATCCTTGTAGCTGGCATTATTACATATTGTTCATTAGCTAGCTATAAATATCCACCTTGCGATTTAGAATATCGTTCAGCTGAACGAAATTGAGTATGTACCATAGAATACTCCTATAATTGTTGTAATTTTACTTTTGGATTTCTTTTTACTTGAACAAATGATCACAGAAAACCAATCTGCATGTGACTTTGCTGGTCTACATAGATTATAAAATCGCCTGTATAATAGGTTGATATGACTTGATCTAAAAAACATAAATACAAAAATAGGTTTATTTAAACTTTGAATATTAAAAAAATACTGTAAATTCTTAAAATAGCAAGCATGGGTATTATTTCAAATCTTGGTCTGAAGTAAGGACAAAATTCGAAATAATATCATGCTTGCCATCAGTAATATAAATTCAAAATAGTTTCATTGATGCAAACGAAAACAAAAAAGAATTTATATGCATTATATATATACGGAGAGCCCGATATATGCGCAAAATTAAACTTATATATACTGCATTTACTGTGCCAATCCAATTTATATTACTGATCGCTATTTCAAGAATTTACAATAAATAAAAGAAAATAAAGCAAATTACAAAAGACTTGCAAAATACCTAGAAATGTAATATTTAAAGTATCATCATTAAATAAAGGTAACTCTGCCCAAATTGTTCCATGCCAAAATTCTGTTCTATCCTCACTCTCGATTCTGTGACCAAAATACATTTTTGAAAACAGTATAGGGTTTTTTAGAACTTGTTGTATAATATCAATTATAAATAAAGTGTATGCATTTTTGACTAGTAGTGATGTAGAAGGTGTTTTGTAATTATTAATTCAGACTTTATGCTGACAGATTGGAAGACTAGGTAGTCTTAATCGATGTTGTCTTAGCATACGTACATTCCGTAGCATATCAAGAAGATTAAATTGGTCATTTAAAATAATTGTCACAAGTTCCTGATATACCACAGTCTCTAGTAGTAAAGAGTTAGTAAAAATAAATACAATTACGATAAAAAAAAATTTTATATTGTTTTTTTGCTTACAAATAGAGTGCTTTGTTACCCAAGTAAACAAAGACATCTCAGTAAAATTCGCAAAATATGGACTAAATGTATTTTCAAGATTTTGTGGAAGCTGACTTGCTGGTTTTTCAAATATAAAGTTTGCAGCTTTAATTTCATCTGTAAACTCGTTCTCTTCTTCAAATAGATCACTGGAATCATCAAAAACTTGCTGATCAGAGTAATTACTATCAGACTGATAATCATCTTGGTCATCAGACTCGTCAAAGCCTTGCAGGTCAAAAAAATAAGAATCACCGTCCTTTTGAGGATCATCTTCTTGAAGATCATTGGAAAAATGCTGGTTTTCAGCTTTATCTTTATTTGAAATAATATTAGATAAAACATTGCTAGTAGTTGCATTTGCTTCTGATTTAGCAGTACTGGAATTATGTGATTTAGATTTGTGAAAATTTAAATGTGGATTGTTACTATTTTGTTTTCTGTTTTGCAGGCGTAGAGTAGAGATTTCCATTTATACAATTTTACACTTTCTATGTTTTGGTGCTAATTAGAAGAAAGGTTTTCTTATTTAATCAATCTTATTAACACAGGATTAATAATAGTGTTGCTACTAATTATAGTTCAAAAGGTAAAGCAAACAAGAAGAAATTATTAGCCGCACAATAGCTTCTTTAGGTAAGTGCTTTGTTAAATAATTAGGCTGAGATACAAAGCTATAATTCATGCTCACTAGAAATTGTCGACCCTTACTTTTTAAGCGGGTTATTAGTTTTGACAAATGCATTTGTTAATTTATTTATTTTTATATAATATTGTCATTTATACTAATTACCTTATATTTTGCTAATTTCTAATCATGTCACTTTTTCTTTTACCTTATTATAATATATTTTATGCATTACCATAATGATAAGCTTTCATAATTAATTTACGTATCACAACCCTGAATTTTGTTCTCGATCCCGATTATGTGTGTCATGTAGAGTTTGATCGAACTAATCTCTTCTTATGATAAGCCTTCAAATTTTTTTCACATTTTATAACTGTATATACTAATGTCACGGGGTTTAGTGATACTACTAATTTAGCACCAAAATCTAACTAAATATGGGTTTGTCGAACACTCGCTGATATATTATTTTTATTTTATATCAGCAAATATGATTACTATCAAATTAAGTATTATTCTCTTTATTCAGGTTCTGCTTTCTTTATATGTAAGATTCTAAACTAACTCTCTTCTTTTATTTTACATTTCTTATTTATATTTACATGCTATACAATTACATTATGTTATTGTCATTGCAATAATGACGCTATAGTTAAGTTTAATTTTATGTTAATATTGTTTTGTATAGTTTAATTTGACTTTTGATTGTTATTCTTACTGTCATTCACGTGACAACTAACATGACCCTTTTTCTCTATATCTTCAGTACCTCTAACCCTATATTCTTCACAAAGTGCTAGGCTTTGTTATTACGCTATTTATTTAATCGCATGTTATGCATCAGTGTAACAATTTTACTAATTTCACTCCAGTTTTGATTATTCGCATCACTATACATGTCACTTTCTGTTTAAAATGTGATATCTTGGCTAGGGTTAGGGGTTAGAGTTAATAGACAGAATTATGCTAAATTTTTGCTAGAAATTTTTTTGTTAGTGCATAAAAAGTGATTTCTTAGACAGTTTTTGCGATACATGTAACTTTTCAAAAAAGAGCTGATTGTTACGTTACACCTGATCTTGCACTTAATTTTAATAATTAAGTTAAAAATAGAATTTTTGGACCTTTGAACAAGAACTATAATTAAGGGCAGAGTATCTACTTAAGAATATAGTCTAACGAATTATCAAAGTTCTGAATACTTATAACGTTCCGGATTGACCCAAATGCTTAGTTAACTATCTAAACTCATTAGTCTAATTATGTAATTTCCCAATTCTAATCTTTTGCATGATTGATTTGATCATAGCGGATTATCTGTCATTATATAGCATTGTCAGTTGCTCGGTTTCAATACCACTAATTTTGAACATGTGATTAAGATTAAAAAATAGTACGTATATACATACTTGTCAGTAAAATAGAGTTTATGCATGCGAAGTTTATCTCAGTATATAGTAGACAAAAATCGTGATTAGTAAAAGATCAATTCTTTTCCAAATAATAAAAAAATATATACAATGCTGAGTGAAGTTGAAAGCAATGTTGTCATTAAATTATAAATAGAAATGGACTGGTTTGTTAATGAATATAATAACATTTTTGTCTCTTCAATAGATTTATATATCTCTATATTTGTGCACATACAAAGAATTTTAAAATGCCAAAAAGAAGTCTGATCGTTAGAACTAAAAAGGCAGCCCAGACAAAACAAGGTACAGAGGATCAATATTTATTAAATCTTTAAAGCACTAATGGATAAATTTTAGGTCGATCTCCAAATGTTAGTGCTGAATGTAGATCAAAACGTCTTGCTAGCAAAGAAAGGTACAGTACAGTACAATTTAACTATTTAAATAAAATAAATTAATAATAAATAAAAAATGATGTGATAAAATAAATCAATAAATAAAACTAATCTAAAAAATGATGTAAAGTCAAAATATAGCTATAACTGATTTGCAAGAGCTATTAAGCACCGCACAAATTCTCTCTAACCAACAAGCTTGTAACTCTCCTTCTGAAGCTCAAAATGTAGCTACTACGAAAACTCAAAGTGTAGCTCCTTCAAAAGCTCAAAATGTAGCTACTATGGAAGATCAAAATATAGCTACTACGGAAGGTCAAGATATAGCTACTACGGACTGTCAAAATATAGCTACTACAGAAGATCAAAATATAGCTACTATGGAAGGTCAAAATATAGCTACTATGGAAGGTCAAAATATAGCTACTATGGAAGGTCATACTACGGAAGGTCAAAATATAGCTACTATAGAAGGTCAAAATATAGCTACTATGGAAAGTCAAAATATAGCTACTACAGAAGGTTATACTACGGAAGGTCAAAATATAGCTACTACAGAAGGTCGAAATATAGCTACTATGGAAGATCAAAATATAGCTACTATAAAAGGTCAAAATATAGCTACTATGGAAGGTTAAAATATAGCTACTATGGAAGGTCGTACTATGGAAGGTCAAAATATAGCTACTACAGAAGGTCAAAATATAGCTACTATGGAAGGTCGAAATATAACCACAACCAATTTGAGAGAACAAGTTCACAACTTTTCTTCTTGAACTAGCAGCACTTCAATTTCAGAAACCAATAGTGGCATGTTAGGTAAACCACAATATACAAATCATAGTTTTTTCGCACTAGACTATGAATTTAAATCTATTAGATTTAACTTTGGTTTATATAAAGAGCATATAACTATGTTTTTAGATGCCGATGAAGATAATTATTCTGTAAATCAGCTATTTGCTTCAGGTAATAATTATTATAATTAGTAATTATTATCATTCTTTTACTAATTTTAGTTTTCTCACTTGACTCTAGATGCAACAGTATTCGAGATAGCAACAAAAGTTGCAGATCGTCCTGAAATTTTTCATATAGCCAATATGACATATCAAAGTAAACAACAAAGGTGGGATCAACCTTCTACATCTCAAGAGTTTCCATTCAGAGAACAATCAACATCATTACCAAATCCAGAACCACAGTCAATCAAGGAATCGACTTTATAGGTATATATAGTAATAGTAGTTTTTTGCATAATGCACACAATCATATTTAAAATAGGTGACAGAGTAATAGTACAGTATTATAATCTCCAAGCTCAATCAGAATGGAAAATAACTTTGTTGAACTATTGAGAAATAGATTTCAATAGCTAGACGAAGTGATTTTTATTCTGATTAGGCTTGGAAATTATGATACTGCTAAGTTTTTGTATCATTACTTTGTCACTCCTAAAATAGCAATTTCTAGACATGCAGCTATAAAACAAATTATACATTCTAACAGATTATTTTATCTACTATTTAGATAAGGCTCCGAATATAGCTTGAAGAATTAAAATGTCTATTTCTTCGAACTCGGAACCCATCACAAGTAGCATTTGGCAAGTTGGTGGTTGCAACATTGCCAAGTTTTAAACTTGCAGATGATGATTTTCAGCAACTTCTCGAGAAATCCAGGTCAATGTTTAATAATTTTCAGCATGTTTTTAATAAAGACCTCAAGAATATCGCATGTGAGTATCCTGAAAATTTTAGGCAAACCATTTTTAGGGACACTTAAAGAAGAATGAACCCAGAATAATCACATTATGTGAAATCATGGAATGATATCATTTGTTTACTAGCACTAATGAATTTGGCCTAAAAAATACTATCACCTAACCCTAACACTAATCCTAACTTAGGCTGAGTGTTTAATCCTGTAATGTGATTACCACGAAGATATTACTGGGTTCACTCTTCTTGAAACTACACCCATTTTTATTATATGCAATAATTCATTAAATTATATTGATATTTATTTATTTGCAGCAATTGCGATAAGGATGCCCTGGATGAAAATGCATTAAGTAGATATATTGATTACAATATTACAAAAAAGATTCTGAAAAGGTATCTTGTATGTGCAAGGGAATTAGAATTTGCAGAGATGACTTGAGATGCACTAAAAAGATTTGTCCAAGCAGCTTTCAAGTTACATGTTACTCACACTCACAAAAAAGCCCAATATGAGTTTAGTTCATATAAAAAAGTTCTAGATAAAATCAAAAATATGAACTCTATTACACTATCACTTGATATTCCTACACGTGGAAAGTCGGATATATTAAGAATATTTACTGCATAATAGCAATTACACAATGCATAAAAAATCATAAGCATGTAAACGATTTTGTGATCAAATAATTTAAAAATTATATAATGTTGCTTTAATCCCTTAAATGTAGCAATTTTTTTATCACAAGCTAATATTTTTTGTTAACATTTTACATAATACTTTCTATTAAATCGAGCCCTCATTAATTTTATTGATGGGTAGAAATAATATCGATAAGGTTGTTTAGCAAGTAAAATTATTATCTCTTGATCCGAAGGATCACAGAATAATCATTTCAAATAAAAGTATAAACTAGGAAAATCAAATAATTATACATATTTTTGAACCAGTGCATTTACACAGATAAAAATATAATTTTTGGGTTTCTCTTAGCATAATTTATAAAGCTATAGTGCCACTTTTTTATAAGCATAGGGATTTATTGAATTATCTAACCCGGTTAATAAAGAACAATTTATAAATGTAGGAATTTGTTGAATCATCTAACCTGGTCAAAGAAAACAATTTGTAAGTGTAGGAATTTGTTTAATCATCTAATCTGGTCAAAGAAAACAATTTAAGCATAGGGATTTATTGAATCATCTAACCCGGTCAAAGAAACCAATTTATAAGCATAGAAATTTGTTGAATCATCTAACCCTGGTCAAAGAAAACAATTTGTAAGCATAAGAATTTGTTGAATCATCTAACCCAGTCAAAGAAAACAATTTGTAAGTGTAAGAATTTGTTGAATCATCTAACCTGGTCAAAGAAAACAATTTATAAGTATAGGGATTTATTGAATCATCTAACCCAGTCAAAGAAACCAATTTGTAAGCGTAGGAATTTGTTGAATCATTTAACCCGGTCAAAGAAAACAATTTATAAGCACAGAAATTTGTTGAATCATCTAACCCAGTCAAAGAAAACAATTTATAAGTATAGGGATTTATTGAATCATCTAACCTGGTCAAAAAAACCAATTTGTAAGCATAGAAATTTGTTGAATCATCTAACCTGGTCAAAGAAAACAATTTATAGTAGGGTTTTATTGAATTATCTAACCCGGTCAAGAAAACAATTTATAAGTGTAGGGATTTATTGAATCATCAAACCCAGTCAAAAAAAACAATTTGTAAGTGTAGAAATTTGTTGAATCATCTAACTCGGTCAAAGAAAACAATTTGTAAGCGTAAGAATTTGTTGAATCATCTAACCCGGTCAAAAAAAACAATTCAAGCAAAGGAATTTGTTGAATCATCTAACCTAGTCAAAGAAAACAATTTATAAGTGTAGAGATTTATTGAATCATCTAACCCAGTCAAAAAATACAATTTGTAAGCATAGGAATTTGTTGAATCATCTAACCCGGTCAAAGAAAACAATTCAAGCAAAGAAATTTGTTAAATCATCTAACCTGGTCAAAGAAAACAATTCAAGCAAAGAAATTTGTTAAATCATCTAACCTGGTCAAAGAAAATAATTCAAGCAAAGAAATTTTTTGAATTATCCAACCCGGTCAAAGAAACCAATTTATAAGTGTAGAAATTTATTGAATCATTTAACCCGGTCAAAGAAAACAATTTGTAAGCATAGGAATTTGTTAAATCATCTAATCTGGTTAAAGAAAACAATTTAAGCAAAGTTGTAAATTAATTATACAAACTTAGTCTTATAATTATCTATGATTATTAAAAACTATAAACACACTATTATCATAATATAATATTATTACTAGCACATAGAACCCGGCGTTGCTTGGGTTCTAGTTTTTAATTTTTTTCTAATTCTTAGGTTTCAACTATATTAACTATTAAAACCTGGTATTTCTAGGTTTAAGTTTTTAATTTTTTGCTAATTCTTAAGCCTATATTAAAAATTTTGATTTTTTTTAAAATTATATACAATTAATTAATAATAATACTTTTAAAACTATATTCAAATTAATGAATTAATTAATAAAATACTTTTA
>CAJVPY010005252.1:0-11660 GCA_910591965.1 Dentiscutata erythropus
AAAAGCCGGCCGGCCGGGTCTATTTAAAAGTTTCATGTTATGAAAACCAAGTAATCAAATTTGTATGGCCTAATATATATTCTCTAGGATTTCTTATTCCGACTTTGATAGTACTGGAAATAAAGCAGTCTAAAATATTATGTATAGGGATTATACAATCTCTACTTAAATTATAGAACTCTCTATTCCATAATTCAATATTACAAATACTATTTATTTCACAATAAACCTTGTTTTAGAATCTTTAACAGCTTTATACCACCAAACAAAAGCTAATATATGTTTTTTTGAACCTTCTGGAAGCTATACTACATGCTCAAAGTAATATTGAGCAACTCCAGAAAATATGTTAGTTGATCTGTTATCCAATATAAATTTTGCAAGTATTTTTGCTAACTTTTCATACCTTTTCAAAAAAGTAGACCCGAAAACTTTATTTCAATCTTTATTCTTCCATAAGTAGTTATATTTGCTAAAGAAATAAATCTATAGTTATATGCATTATTATAATATTGTGTTAACAATGCTAACAATTTCATTTGGAAGACTCTATTAAACTTCTTTTGGTGGTAATAATTTATCTGGGAATGGTTTGGAGCCTGTTTTTGATTTTCTTTAATATTTACATACATTGAAAGAAATTTCTGATAGTTATTTCCATTATGTATAAAAAGACTACCAGTCATATTCTTTTGTTCAATGAACTGTAAACATGCTTGTAAATAACTATCTGCACTTGAAGAATGCTCATCCAACAGAGAATAATATTGCATAGTCTTAAGTAATTCAGGCTCAATCTTTCTATTACTGCTATATAATGATTCTAATATAGTATATAAATAATTTTATATAAATATTAATAAAATATATATTGTATATTATAAAATTATATATAGTACTTTTTGATTAAATTATCTAGAATAAAATAAATTTGATTTTACTAATAAACAGTATGTCTGATTGGCTTTAAAATTTATATATACTACATATATATGTATATACTAACATGCCAGTCACCCTAATATATATATCTAAAGATATTTATAAAACTATCAATATATCTAAATATTCAGCTTACCTAATAAACCATTTATCTGTTCATAACCAAAATACCAAAATGTATATAAAGGGCCATAATCCATAACACATTTATATATATATAAACATAAATGCAAATTAGGTGTTATTTTTTCTAATCCATAGGTTTTTTCAATAAGTATTACAATATTTAGAAAACATTGGTGAGCCTCTTTTAATTTGTCTTTATTAATGATTTTACATATAAGAATTGAACAGACTTGAATAAAATAAGTTAAAATTTTTTAATCAACATTTTGTAACAAATCCCAAGTAATAGTAGATATATACACCAGAACAAAATTCTTCCATTGGTTTGCTATAACCCAGAAAAACTATCACCCATTGCTATTTTATTAGGAAGTCTTCTAATATTAGAAGGAACTTGTATCTTTTTAACTTAATTTTCCATTAGAACTAGGTTTTGAGATATTATGATATTTATATTTAGTATTCAATAATTCTAAATCTTAGTCTTAATTACTATATACATTAAAGAGCCTGTAGAAATCACAATAACTAATATGATCATAACTACTTTGACTACTAGTTTTGTAACAATATTTTATAGTAAAAATATCACAATAATTTTGTAATAAAAATCTTAATTATAGTGCATAATAGAAATTATAATAATTCTAGTACAACCAGCTTAACCACATTTTGAAATTACTGGAAAAGTAAATAAGTTTTTAGCAGAATTTTTTTGAATAAGTTTCCATATAAATCATAATAGCACAATACAAAACTTTAACAACATACTGCAATAGTAAATTCATTATAGTAAATCACAATATTAATTCTAATACAACCAAGACAATCTTAATACATAATGCAATCACTAAATAGCAAGTTCTGTAATAGAAGTTTTTCAGTAATTATGATAAAAGTTATATTAATTCCAAGAACATGCTACATTAAATTATTATAATTAGATAAAAAAGGAAAAAAGAAAAAAAAAAGAAATTAGTTTATTTATATTTTTTATATGTTTTTATTATTTAATAAATTTTTATAAAAAAAGTTATGTCAACATAGTGAAGTGGTGGAGTTGTTACACCCCAAGTTAGTTTGGCTATAGTATTGAGTTTAATTTTTACTGGTGACATTTTGAATAATTTATTTGTGTCAAGGTAATAGCTTATTTAGTATTGGGCCAGATTCATATTATCTATAATCAAGGGCACACCAATATCTTGAGTGTGGTTTAGAAGACATGAAAGTATTTGTATTGTTGCACAAATAAATGCAAACTAGTATAAGTGACAAAAATCTGTAATAAGGCTTTCTAGATTGAACATTATTAAGACCTATTTATGGTAGCCCATAGAGAACCAAAACTGGCTTGGCAAATCCTAATTAAGGAAGTAATAAATTAGATCTAACCCAGTACTATCTGATACTATAGAACATATCTAACTGAATTCTAAAAATTGGAGAAGGTGTGTAACAAAAATTCTTTGAGCAAAAGAGATTTACTAACCAGGCTACTGAGATCACTAGAGCCACTCTAGTTGTACTTTCTTTAAGGGTGACTGGTAGAAGATCCTAAAATAAAACTTTGGAGAAAAAGGTTATATGTTATAAAATCATAAACCAGGGATTAGGAGACCTTCAAACTTGAGTCTGAGAAACTCCAGTCTGGGCAGGCCAATCCTTCTGGGCTATCTGAATTGGAAAACCAATAATACCAAAAAGAGTAAGGTATGGAAAGTAATACTAGTTGAAATCAAAAATATTATCTCTATATTATCTATATATCTTCAAATAATCGGCCTAGGTGATATGAAGGTGATAGGCTATTGGTTACAACCTAATTATGTAAGAATAAAAAAACTGATATACTGATGTTTTAAGGAATTATATTATATATCGGGCTTAATGATAAAAAAAATATACAATAATCAGTAAGAAAATTTGTATAAGATATAAGGATAATATAGTAAGAATCAGTGAAATTAAAAGAAAATATCTAAACATTTTCAAATAATCAGCCTTGGTGATTACGGGCTGATATGATATTAGATTTAATATGATTATAAAGCATATTAAAATAATTTTCTAAAAAATTTAATTAATCGTTCAAGGTGATAGAAGGCCGATATGTAGTTGATGATAAAGTGATTAAGAGTAGGGGGTATGTCAATTATTTTTCATATGATCTTAGTGTCACAACGTGATTTTTACAAAAATTTGAAATATGCTATTAATAAAACTTTTCACTATTACAATTAATTTTTATCTAATTTTTGTAGTAAATAAATTAGGTTATATTCTTTATATAGTAAAAATTTTAATAGATAAAATATTTAAAAAAAATATACTTCTATATATTGAAAGTTTTTCGGGGTAAATTCAAATTTTCTGGAGTTACACAAAATAATTAATTTTGATTGGTTCAAATCATATGATCATCATATAATAAAAAACAATATCTATTCTTTATATATATATATCTCAATGAATATCTAACCAATTTTAATAATTTTACTACTATTATAAATAGTTTACTTAATAAAATATTTTTTAATTTTAAAAAGAAAATAATTGTAACACAAAAATTATATAAAAATTAATTGACATGCCCCCTACCCTTAAATAGTATATGTTAAAAGCTGATATTATGATGTTTTAAGAAATTATGTTATATATCGGCTTAATAAAAAAAAATTTTCTAATAATCAGTAAGAAAATTTGTATATTATTAAAATGATTAAAGGATAATTAAAGAATGTTTAGAGGTTTTTATAGTATAAAAAACCTTTGCAACAAATGTTAATTAAAATATTATTATAATATCGTCATAATGTTTAAGGATGATATAATAGATATTTTAATGTAATATATAGCTGATATAATTAAAATATAATCATTTTTAGATATTTCATGTAATGATTTATTATTAGCTTTTTGTAAATTTTAATTTTTGTTATCCAATATTTAACTAATTATATACATTATAGGAAATCTTCTTTATTATTTTGGGCGATGTATCAGTTGATTAATTAATATAAAATAATATTATTTTGATTTATTAAATCTTAAATAATCGGTTCACCAATGATTAATTTATATTAAACGATATAAGGAAGATATATTTAAATAGTTAAGATGATTTGATTATTTTTATCATATTGGCCCAATAATATAATTATGATTTTATACTATATAATTAATTGACAGATATATTCTATAAGTTAACATTTAATATTTAGATGATACTTTATTGTTTTATCTATTATTAGCTGATATTAAAGTAATATTTTCTGATTATATTTATTCATTATTTACTTATATATTAAAATAAAACAATTACATATATTTATCTCTTTTTTCTTGGCTTTTTCTTTGGCTTACTTTTATCACTCTTTATTACTTTTCTTTTCACTTGTCCTCTTCCTTTACCTTTACCAATTTTCTCTTCTTTACTTTCACTTTCACTATAACTATCACCATTACTATCACCAATATTTTCATCTTCTGATGCTCCCGGTTTTTTTGTTTTTATATGTAGTCTTGGTGGTTCGGAGGCAGATGCTGCAGATGATTGTCTGGAACTTGGTAGTTGTTTACCAGTAGATGATTCAGATAATTGTCTGGGACTTGAAGTCAGTGATATTACTACTAATTCTATCGATTTAGTTCTTGTTAATGTTGCTAGTGTATCAGCAGTTGTTTTTTCAGTAGTTGTTGTTTCAACAGTTGTTGATGCTGCTAGTATTGTTCTAGCTGATACTGCTGGTATTATTCCAGTGGTTTCTGCTGGTGTGGCTTCTGCTAGTGTGTTTGCTGCTAGTGTGGTTGCTGCTGGTGTGGTTGCTACTAGTGTGGTTGCTGCTAGTGTGGTTGCTAATACTAGTGTAGTTGCTGATATTGGAGTTATTGCTACTGGTGTGGTTGTTGTTTTAGGAATATATTCTTCTTCACCCAGTCTTTTTCTTCGCGTATATAATACTTCATTATTATCATACTTCTTTTTACTTCTTTTATAGCTTTCTTTACTGCTACTTTTTCTCTCTCTAGAACTATGATGCTTTCTTTCTTTTTTTTTTTTTTTTTTTGGGTCTTCTTGCCCAGAAGAATAATCAGCATCAAATTCAGGCACTGGTATATTATATTGTCTAAGGGCTTTTTTAGATGGGCAATATAGAGGTGGTGCACCTTCATTATCTACAACTCCTTCTATATAGTGGTGCTTATCATTGTCTTATTTTTTGGCTGAAGCTGTTTTACAATTGGGTCTATACACTTGTAAAACAGCCTCTTTAACTAAATTATTATTATTATTATTATTATTGTTGTTTTTTTTTTAATATTTAAAGTAAGACCTATATATTATAAATCTAACATTCTTAATATTAATAATTGATTATACTTACATTCTGTCCTTGCCACCATTTGTCTTTACACAATAATTTTTTCTTCTTATCCCCTTCTTCTGATGCTTCCTCATCTGTCATATGTTCTTCAACAAAATGATATGCATTACCACCTTTACTCTTAGTCAACGTTTCCAAATCTTCTCTATTGTATCTTTTTATAGTTTAACTACCTGATTTTAATAAAAATGACATTGCGCTATATCTTCTTCTCCTTTTCTAATTATTTTATAAAAAAAAATATAAAAAATAAATAAATTAAATAGATAAATAAAATAAAATAAAAATAAATAAATAAATAAAATTATTATTATTCTTACATCGTTTACCTTACTATTCCTATCCATTTGGGCCCTATTATAGTCTCTTAAATTAGGATTGGCATTTATCGCTGCAGTGCATCTCTGTGTCTTATGATGTTGTTTGTAACCTGGCAATTTTTTGCCAATTGCCAGAATTAATTTTAGATGTATGTCTCTTGACTAATCTGACTAGAGCTTAAGGGAATCAGGTTTTTGCGAGGACAATTTGCTACCCTCAATTAATACCTTAATTTTATCCTATATAAAAATAAAAAATAAAAAAATAAAAAATAAAAAATTAAAAAATTAAAAAATTAAAAATAAAAAAATAAAAAATAAAAAAAATAAAAAGATGCAAGAATAATAATATTTATCTGAAGGTGAGATGATTGCTCCTTGGTTAGTGGATTTAACATATTATCTGAGCTACTACTTCAACTTCTACTAGTACTGCTAGTGCTTCTACTACTACTACTACTACTACTTCATTATTTGCTGCTTTTGCTTTTCCTACTGCTCTTACTTCTTCTACTACTATAGCTACTTCTATGGCTATGGCTATTTCTATGGCTACTTTTTTTACTACTTCTATGTGATCGTCCTCTTTCTTCTTCTTTGCTACTAGTAGTGTGTGCACTACTAGAGCTGAGCTAGCAATGCTATACCTCTCCTTTCCTTTTCCTTTGCTCCTAAGGTCTGACATGGCTTTTTCAATTGCCCAGGCGATAGATCTCTCATCCACTAAATATATATTAAATTAATTAAGTTTATAATTATAATCTATTACCTAATATATTGGCTGATAATCTTCTTATATTTTTTTTATGTTTATACAATTTCTTTTTACTTTTGGCCATTTTGCTACTTCTGGCCTTGGTAAGCTTTTTCTCTTTAGCCATTTTAATATTTGATGATGATAAAAGTAAGTTGATGGTTGATAATTTGATTTACGAAAATTCTTAGAAAATTTACTGCCCTTTTATAAATATTATAGAATCAAATTATAAGTATAGAAATCATATTAATATCTCCTTAATATTATTAATTAATTACTGATTATATTAAAATAATAATATACCTTTCACTTGCAAGATAGTTTGATAAACATCTCAATTATCAGATTTAGTAGTTATACCGATTTCAGTGATTTTTCATTGTTAAATAAATATAGTAAAAATAAAACAATAACAAATATATTAATATCACCTTAATATCATTAATTAATTACTGATTATATTAAAATAATAATATACCTTTTGCTTGAAAGATATATGAATGAACATCTCGATTACTAGATTTAGTAGTTATACTAATTTTGGCAATTTTTCATTGTTAAATAAATATAGTAAAAATAAAACAATAACAAATATATTAATATCGCCTTAATATCATTAATTAATTACTGATTACATTAAAATAATAATATACCCTTCACTTGGAAGATATGTGAATGAACATCTCAATTGCCAGATTTTGTAGTTATACCAATTTCAGTGATTTTTCATTGTTAAATAGATATAGTAAAAATAAAACAATAAAAAAATATATTAATATCACCTTAATATCATTAATTAATTACTGATTATATTAAAATAATAATATACCTTTCGCTTAGAAGATAGTTTGACGAACATCTCAATTACTGGATTTAGTAGTTATACCAGTATTGGACAATGACAATTTCATATAATACAGAATATATGACACTTTATATGATATACAAAAAATTGTTTAGTTATACAAGATCAAAGATTATGCTTTTTAATTCTTCTGCATAGTGTTATATATCTAAATTTTTTTATATGATTATGCTTTTTAATTCTTCTGCATAGTGTTATATATCTAAATTTTTTTATAAAAAGATTCGGTTATTAAAGCATAATTGATATAGTTGAAAATTTGAAAAATAATTTTGTAGAATATCGTCTTACATAGTTAAAATTTTCTTCATTGTTAAGAATTTAACATATTTGTCTTTGATGGCATGTATGTTTTGTTGAATATCGGCTCTCATAGTTAAGAATAATTTTTTAGTACGATCTTAACATGTTTATCTTTAACTTCCAAAAAGCTTTGTTTTGTTTGAGATATTTATATGATATAAGTCACAGGTGTTTGAAGAATTCTGCATATTACTTCTCCAATTAATATGCAAACAAATTACTTTGTTGAATTTTTCATGTTATTTTTAACTTTTCTCAAAAGTTTTTCAGTTGAGCCTTTATTTTGATAAATGGCAAAATCATGAATTTTTTTAGAATTTGGTATATATCTTGATAGTCTTTCTGTGCTCATAATATTACTATATTTGGTATAATATTTTTGTAATATTTGCATATATTTATATTTTGTACTTTCGTTTAAAAATAAAAGAAGAAATTAACACATTCCGAAGAGAAAAAAAATTAACATGTTCTGAAAAGAAGTACAGACAATGCATTGTTTACATGTTATTTATATTAATGGGAAAATTAATTCTAAACAATGGTCTTCAGTGAGTGAAATCTAAAATATACCTCTGACTTAGTTTGAATTCTGATCATTGAACAAATCTACAGTATATTCTTAATTTGTTTTTATATGTTTATAGTAAATTTATTCAAAAAAGTTTTAAGATGATATATGTATTATATTTTATTTTTGATAAAACATTGAACTCAATATTAAATATATAATAGTAAATAAAAAATGTCATCATCCAAAGATAATTCTAAACACAAAACAAAAAAAGTTCAATATCATTGTCCAAAATGTAATAGAAAATTTGTTGATTGAAAAACACAACAAGAGTATATCAGACTAGCCGATATTGGTAGAACTATTATAACTATAGAGAAATCATCAACTAAACATAAATATGAAGAAGAACCACTTTTAAAACACAATAGTTCAGAAAGTGAAGATTTTGAAATTGAATATTTGGATAGCAGTACTTCTGAAAATGAGGAAGCACCACTACTAGCATTTCAACCAAAAAGTGATGATTCAAGCGGATCTTTGAATAACAGTAGTTCTGAAAATGATAAAACCAATGATTCAGAAAGTGAAGAAGATAGTACAACCAGCAAAGAAGATATTATAACCAGTGAAAATGATGAAAAAGATAGTTCTGTTAAAGAAGTTGATATAATAAGTTTATATCTAGAAGATGATTTTGATGAAAAATCATCAATTTCTAGAAAATCAAAAAAAGGAAAGTTTATAAAGATAACATCAGATAAAGAAATAAATGTTGATCAACCTTTAGAAAATAAACTGCCATTTGATGTATATCAACTATTAGATGAAGATGTTCCTATGACAATTAAGACAAAAATGTTCCTATGACAATTATAGATGAAGAGCCTGATGAGCCTGATGATTCATTTTCTTCAAGCGATTCGTCAACAGACTCACAAAAACATAAAGCTATTAACTTTAATTCACCAGATCTCGATCATGAAGTTTTTGACCCACCTTTTAAATTTGAAAATAGTTTGAATAATTGGATAACCTTATGAATTATGAAATATTAGCAAAGATTCAACATACCTGATCCAGTACAGAAGCACTAACAAAGTACATACATTGTTTACTTCAACATTTTGAAATAAATAAAGCTGATAAGTTACCAACATCTATGTATACTTTAAAATCATCTTTAGGTATCTTAACCAAATATAAAAAATATGCTGTATGTCTGAAATGCCATACACTTTATAATCCATTAGAAATAAAAGAATATGAAGTGGATGATCAACCAGCATGTAAAAGGTATACACATGTAGAATTTCCTAATTATAGAATAATATCTAAATGATCAGCATGTAATGAACTATTAGCAGAATTAATAAATACAAGAGAAGGTGTATTATTACATCCATTAAAACTTTACCTGATTGGAAACATAAAGCAACAACTTTATATGATGTATCAGCAAGCAGGCTTTGAAAAAATATTAACACATTCTAGTAAAAGAAAAGTCCAATAAGGAATTTACTCAGATATTTATGAGGGTAATATCTGGAAAAACTTTGCTATAAATCTAGATAATCCAAGTCTATTTTTTACAAAAGAAACACTTAATACATAAATGGCCTAGCTGTTAATATCAATTGGTTTCAGCCATTTGATTATACAATCCATAGTACCAGAGTAATCTATGCAGTTTTGTATAATTTATCATGTTAAAAACGATTTAAACCAAACAATATTTTAACTTTAGATATCATCCCAGGACCAAATAAATCTAGTTTGCATCAAATAAATAATTACCTTGCACCAATTATAGATAAGTTAATTGAGTTTTCATCAGGTATAGATTTACTGGCTACTTATGAAGTTCCAAATAGACAAAAGATATATGTAGCATTAATATTATTAGCCAGCAATATTCCTGCAGCAAAGAAGATATGTGAACATGCAAGTCATGTAGTAAAATGACATTATTGCCCAAAACACGCTAAATATAACAGTGAAACAAAAAAAATTATTATGGTAGGTTTGATATCATGAATGAATAGTTTAGCTCTGTTGATATTTCAGAATATTTTAAAGTAGCGAAAAAATGGAAATCTTGTAAAAATGATCAAGAACATAAAACCATGTGAAGAAAACAGGAATTAGATAGTCAGAACTATATCAGCTAAAAAATTTTGATCCAGTTAAATTTATGGTGGTTGATTCAATGCATTGCTTATTCTTGGGTATTGGCAAATAGATAATGAAAATTTTATTATTAGATAACAAAAAAATTAGCAATGACTAACTTAAAATAATCGAAAAGCATATGTCAAATATAAATGTTCCATCAGGAATCAGTCATATTCTATAAAACATTTTATGTGGATCAAAAGAATTTAGTTGATTTATAGCAGATCAATAGATGATATTCTATCAAGTATTCGCTATTCTATACATGTGGAATATGCTAAAGATTGAAGATAAAAAAATAAATTTTAATTTTATCTGTGCATGCAATTCATTAATAAGCTGAATAGTCAAGCAAAGTAATTTTGATGAAGTACATAATAGGCTAGTAATAATGGCACAGTTAATTGAGAAACATTATAGTCTGGAAATGATAACATCAAATATTCACCTATCTCTTCACATTAAACAATGTTGTCTTGATTATGGTCCACCATATGCTTATTGGTGCTATTCTTTTGAATAGATGAATAGTTTGTTAGAAACATACCCAACAAGCAATCGGTTTATTAAACCTGAACTTATACGCATCCTAATAAAAAATGCTCAAGTCAAATAAAGAATAAATTCTGTTAATAGAGGTGAAGATAAATCAGTATTAGACAAAACTCTTTTACTTTTAGATAAAAAAGTGCGTAGAAGTTTAAAAATAACAGAAAACTTTGAAAATGAGGATTTGATAAATTATCTATCTATAGCTAACATAATCAATGAAGGTAAATTAATCATGGGGACAGAAAAATATCACGGAAAGATGATCAGCACGATTAGTGAGAATGTAAATCCTACCGATGAATTATATCAACACTTAAAAGAATATTATGCTACACTATCTAATGATATGGATGGTGATCTATATAGAGAAAGGGAACAATCAGTAAAACGATTAGTTACTCAGTTTGGAAGATTAAAAATTGGGGCAGAAACATACAGTTCAAAGATTGCAACTAGATATAAAAATCGCTCATATATCAGAGCGAAGTTTCTTGCTTATAGAGATAATACTGTAGATATATATCAGGGACAAATACAATTCTTTTTTCAACATAAATTTGATAATAAAATATATCATCTAGCATATATTTGAAGGTATCAACTACATGCTACACAAAGATATTACTTATTATTAAATGATTATGAGTGATGCGATATAGAAATTTGGCAAGAAAAATTTTATAAAGAATCAAGAGATTGTATAATTCCTATACAAAGA
>CAJVPY010005253.1:0-11659 GCA_910591965.1 Dentiscutata erythropus
TACAAATCGATATATAACAAATATCGCTAAATATCGATATAAATAGATAATACAACTATTGATATATATCTATTACATGATTACTATCGATATAAATAAAATCGATATATATCAATGATTAGATATTTATCGATATATACCTATTACTGGTATATATTGATTTTTGTAATATATCGTTATATCCTAAATTATCAATAAATGCCATTTTTATCTTATCGATATGTTTCGATTTTTTGCTATATATCGATATATATCTATATAAAAAATTTTCTGATGAATATAATACTATTTGGCTATAAATTGGCATACAATTGTTAAACAATTAAATAAAAACAAATTTGCATACTTTTGTTAATCAATCAGTTTATTAATATTATTTGTAAAGCAAAGTATTCAATAAATCTGGTTTTACTAAATCTGAATATAAAATATTCGAATCAGATTAAACTGGTTTTAAATTCGAATACCACAGATTGGTTCTAACCTCTACAGTTAACTTTGTCTATTTCAAATTGTCTGTTTTTGAGTTTTTAGTTCAGTTCTCAAAAAGGTATTATAAGCTAATTCAAGCTTTATAATAAAATTTATAAATTTCTTAAAGTTTTAGATTTGGATAAAAGAGAGTTTGGTTTAAAGATGTTCAAATAAGAGAGAGTTAACTATATTTGCAAATATATTTTCATTATCTGATATGAACAAATATCTAATAGAAAATCTACAGGATTTTTTAAATAGATCCAAATACTAAATTTAGATTAGAATTAATGTTAGATGTTAAATTTGGGTTAAATAAAATTAAATTGCTATATTTTAATATTATTAAATATTAAACTACAACTCACTCTCATTATAGTGAAGATTTGATATAGTGAACTCCAACTTGATATAGTAAATACATATAATTATTCTCTTAATAGTAAGAATTTTTTTTTTTAGCCTGGAAACTTCACTATAATGAGAGTAAGTTGTATATATTTATTTATAATATTTGAATAAATAAATGCATGTTTTCTAGTTCATATTAGAAGTTATTTGTTTGCTGAGAAAGTTAAACAGATATTTAAAATTAAGTATAATAATTAATGTATATATGTAGTTGTCATCCTCTTCAAGTAGCAGGTCTAGAGTTCAAATCTTATGAATGACAATTTTGAAAAATAGACCTGTGGTATAATAACCTGTATAAGATAGTTGGATCTTGAATTGAGGATCTGTAACTTGAGTTGCACCAGAGAGTGATCCTGGGAGATCTGCTAGCATTTGTATAACTGGAGAAACCTGAGAACTACAAAGGAATGCAAACTGGTTTCAGGTAGTGCAAACACTTAATAAGTTCATAATTGTGTAAATCTGAGAAACTGTTTTTCACTATACAGAAAGCCTATTTAGGAAGTTCCGAGTTGGAAGTAGCAGTGATCTTTGATGGTACTACATGATGGCTAAATTCAAACTGAGGCCAAGATTGGTGAACCAAACAACCAGATTCTTTAGTGGGAGACACATTAGCTAAACTGCTGGACTAATGCACCAGAGGAAAAGGACATATGCTCTGAAAGTATGGACCAAAAAAATGATGTCCTTTAGGCACCTAAAGTTTGGGCAGGCCAACTCTTCTGGGTTGCTAGCTGGAAGTAAAGAAGGGACTGATTAAGAATTCGAGTAAGAATATAGTTGGATTGGGGTATTGGAGTTGTTGTAAACCTTGCAAGAGCAGGAGTATGTAATGAATAACTAATTAGGAAGGTTGGCGGTTGAGATATGGATCAGATTACAGCAATACCCCCAAAAGTTGGCTTGAGATGCGAACCCATTGGCAGCAACACAACATGTACTAGTTAGAAAGAAGTTACTAAACATGCAGTTGAATACATATGTGGGATATATACCATGCTGTTAGGTTTACTACAAGGATAAATGCCTTCTGTTGTTGGTTAAAGTCTTAGCATCTTAAATGGTAAATTGTCCCTGTAAAAAAGGATATATTAGGAGAAAACATGTAGCACTGGTAAAAGCCAGAAAGTTTAAATAGATAGCTTCCTAGTTAGGCTATAAATATGACATCTAGTGTAGAACTCTTAGCATAGCACTAATGCTTTGGGCAAACTACTTAATTAGGCAACCAAAAGTTGCATATGTGACTAGTTGTACTTTCGTGATACTGATGTAACATGTGGTCTATGTCTTTGGACATTGACTATCCGCTTGAACTAATAAAGTGCCAGGGACTATGAGTGGTCACCTTAATATTTAAAAAAAAAATTAATGTACATATGTAACGATGCAACAGAAGCTTGTATTACTACCTATTCATTGAATATTTTTATGGAAGTGACAAATATTATTAAAACCCAGTCTTTAGTGGACCGTAACATCCCTATCTCTAAGCCCCTTGAAGTTGTTAGGATAGTAAAAGTTATAAAAACCCTGTAATTTCTCTTCTGTAAAGATCCTATCCTATGGGATTCCGATATTCTTAACATAATACATCAAATAAATCACCTTGATAAATTCATTTAACAAACTAAATTATTGTCAAATCACCAATGTCACGCCTTTGGCAAGTTGCCTAATTATCTAAAATCTTCTATTTTCGTGTATAAACTAATCAAACCTACGATTCTGCTCATAACAATAAACAAAAAATTAAACTCTTGCTTATAGTTAGAGTTTGGGATTGGGGTAAGGCATAGTTTACACTAAAATTTTTCTTGTTAGAAGCTAAAAGGTGATTTAATAAGCAAAATTTTGAAATATCAGTTGGTTTTTATATTACCCATATACATACATCCTTGTATAAAATGAATAAAAAAAAAACAAAAATATACTGAGATAAAAAAGATAGGCTAAATGTATAAACTCAAAATGCATAGAAATCATTTGAGCACTACCATAAGAAATGAAACTTCGGACTTTCAAGCTTATCATTATTATTTATCAAATTCGCTATGTGATTACATGTCATAGTGTTACTATTGTACTATCAGGTTTTTAAAGGCCAAATCTAGTAAAAATAAATTATAAAATTGAAGGCTTGAAGTATGATTTCTCATTTACAATAGTCCATCAATCGGAAATAACAATTTTATTAGTTTTTTATTTAATACAATAGTATAACTTACTATACCATACTTAAATAAAAATTTAAAATTTTTAGATTGCAAGATAACTTCTTTACTAAAACAGAAAGCTTTTTTCTTATGTAATATTTTACGATAGGATTTTTGAAATCTGTGCTAAGCTATGTTTGATCTCTAAATGTAAAATATGTGCATAATAATATGAAAGCCAAAATAGTATTGTAAAGGGTGTAGAATACGTACCTTTAAAAAACTATATATCATACTAATCTCCGGCCACTATGTCAAGATCACAGATGATTATTATTACTTATACCCCATACCGTACAAATTTGGTCGCCCACACCATTGCCATAATTTGACACATTGCCTGTTCATTTTTAGGAGTTTAAAATAAATGAACTAAATCAACAAACCTTAAAAAAGAGATCAACAGGCGAATAGATTATAGAAACTAAAATGCCAATCTAATCTGTTAAAAGTAACAGATAGAAATTAAACCTTTATTAATTAAAGAATCACTTATATTAATATTTCTGTATGTATTAACGATTTGAAAACATTGAAAAATGGAAATTTTCATTGCTACGCATTGTTAGAAAAAAAATACAAATAAAGAAATTATACTGATTTTATCAGTTAGGACCATAATTCGAACCTGAACCGATTTTTATGAGATCGAAAAGAATGAAAATCGAATGATTAGTCACATTAGTTGTTACATGTTTTTAACTATTTTTATAATTAACTGTATATATTATGACAATGTAATCTTAATCCTTTATGTTATTAATAACTAAATATATCGTGCTAATTCGACCTTGTTAAAAAAAAGCGCCGAATGACAACAAATTATTATTTCACTTCATAGACAACTTAAGTTATATAAAAAAATAATTTAAGTGAAGGTTTAATAAGTAATTTGAACAAAGGTTCTGTAAGTAATTTGAACGAAGATAAGTAATTTGAGCGAAGGTTCAATAATTTGAGTGAAGGTTCAATAATTTGAGTGAAGGTTCAATAAGTTATATAAAAAAATAATTTGAGCAAAAGTTCTATTATTTACTTTGTATAGTGATGCAAACGGCTTGAGCCAAGCCAAGAGCCAAATGGCTAAGCTGAGCCGATTAACGGCACGGCTCTGGGTTTACTAATAAAGCATCGGCTCTAAAACGGCTCAGCTCTAGACCCTTAAAGCCGATATGGACGACTAATTTGTATTACATGCAATAGTAACCGATAAAATACTGTAATTTTATTTGATAGTTCAGGTAACGCAGTAGTGTATAAGCTTTAGCATTTGTGACAAACATTCTGCTAAAAAAAAGGTAAATTGCGTGCTATTTCTAAACTGTAAGTAATCGGACCAGGCTTGACATTAATTAAAGGTTGTGCTGCTAAAATTTAATAGTAACTATTTTAGTACTTAAATATATGATTCGACTTAAACAACAGATTGTTAAATATGAATGAAGTTTAGTATAAAATATAAACTGGTGTAATGTGTCGTAACTAACACTATTTATTTACATATAGAACTACTTAAGTTTTATTAAAAAAAAAAAATTAAATTCTACTTAACTACTTCAAATCAGATGCATTTAACTAGTTTGCTTATATATGGTTGCGGCTCGGCTTGGCTCTGACCTTTGGAGCCGAAAGATCGACTCGGCTTGGTCAATGCAAGCCGTGAGCCGAGCCGTTTACATCACTAACTCTGTATTGTTATCATTAAATAGTTCGTTGATCTGCATAATAAAAAATTTTTTACTTATTTCGTCAAATGGGAGTCTCTAAAACACTCTC
The DNA here is from genome assembly GCA_910591965.1 of Dentiscutata erythropus. Classification (NCBI taxonomy): domain Eukaryota; kingdom Fungi; phylum Glomeromycota; class Glomeromycetes; order Diversisporales; family Gigasporaceae; genus Dentiscutata; species Dentiscutata erythropus. Next base: position 4,884 of record CAJVPY010005253.1, read on the forward strand.
ATTTAATTTTCCGATTTCAAAATTTTGATACACAAATAAGATTTTTTAAAATCTTGCTTATTTTAATTCTGAAACCTCTTATTTAAGGGGGTTTGAAATCTGAAATCAGAAAACTAAATAAGTGCTTATAAATATGAATATGAAATAGGATTTAAAGATCTGTGAATTTGAAATAAGTACGTACGTTACTTATTTTATCCGCAATCAGATGCTGAATCATTAATTTAAAAACCCAAATAAGGGTAATTCAAAATTAACAAATTTCGGAGATAAGAGTCGAATTTGGAATTACTAATGTCAAATAAAATGTATTTTGGAAGATATTTAAGTTTATCATTTAGGGGCTTTGAAATATTAAGATCAGAAAACTAATAGGAGCTTACGAATATGAATTTACAATTTTTTTTTTTTTTAAAAAAAAAAAAGGATTTAAAGATCGCTCAATTTTGAAATAAGTACGTTACTTATTTTATCTGAAATCAGATGGTCAAAATTAACACATTTCGGATATAAAAATAGAATTTGGAATTACGAATGCCAAATAAAAGGGTATTTAGTAATTAAGTAAGATATTTAAGTTCGTGAATCTTTAATAACATATCGGAGATAAAAATCGAATTTGGAACTATGAATGTTAAATAAAAGAGTGTATTTGGTAACTCTCGTTACAGAGGTAACATAAAAGTGGCAGAAAAAATTTGCGATCAAATGCTATGCCTAATTTCATAAATTTTTGTATGTTGATATTATTATGAGGTTAAGGACGATCGGAATCACCTGATCGCGAATTTTTTCTGCCGTCACTATGTTACCTCACGTGAAGCCATATATAGTTTAGAACGAATTAACAATAAATGTGATTGGTAATAATAATATCCTAATCCATTGAGGATTAGCGGAAACTTTTATTCACATATGGATCAGTGATTTTAAAATATTCGAAATTTGGTTAGAAACCCCGGATTTATTCGACAGATTTGTGGAATTTGATAAATAGAGGCGTAGCTTTGGTCAAATTTGCAGATCATTTGGCATCTTTGCAGTTAAATAATTTCAAACCTGGCCAAATGATCTGCAAATTTGACCAGAGTTACGACTCTTGGGTTTTAAACCGCCGATACGTATTATCTTAATTTCATTTATACGCATTAATCCGGTTGGATATAAATAGTTTATTGTTTATAAGTATATATTTTAAAATAAACTATTCAATTTCATTTTAATAAATAAGTTAGAAAAAAAAATAATCAGCAAACTCTCCTGTTTTAGTCTTCGTTCTTAGTCCCTGCCTATCAATGATTATCAATTCATAATCCCGCTAAAAAATTCAAAATAACAAACAAATATTATATATATATATTTAAAAAATAATTACAATATCAGATATATAATCTTAGATTAAAGTACGTACGTACTTGTAAATGGTATTGTTTTGTTCAGGTGGGCATGAATCAAGTAATATATGGGTAGTCTGCTACCGTTTTGCATTTTCTGACTGATTTAAAATAGTTTTATAAATTCCAATTAAAGTGTATATCGATTATTATTTATAGCCAGTAAAGTTTTTAATATACATTAGCTTAATAAAATATTGGGATTTTTAGACTTGAAAAAATCAATCTTCAGAAGATATGTACTCTAAAAATAGAATAAAAACCAATCAGAAGATTGCTCGGCGAATTGAATTTAAGCATGTGACCTTGTTCGTACAAAAACTTTATAGCAATATCTATAAATAAAATGAAATTTCGTGTAACACGAACTTTAAACAAAAGGGTGTCGGCAAAGTAGTACGTAGCAAAAATTTTAATAGATTTCGAAAACAGAAAAAATTCCCATGCGCGTCTCATGTGCATGATGCGCATGAAATTTGAAAAAATTAGAATGACCCGATGATTAACCCACAGATTGACCCTATCTGACCAAACCGTATCTTTATCACTACCAACATAAACGAACTCTAAAGATTTGATAAAGCAAATCCGAACATCTAACCCTATTTCGAAGCGCTACTAAGAAAAAAAAAAATGTTGGAGCAAATTTCCAGTGTTCCCGGAACTAACCTAATTCTAATTTAATTGAAAAATATAAAATTATAAGCTTACACGTCACTATATTTTTGACAGTTCCTCCTCTAGATTTATCGTGTTTAAGAATAAAATTATTATCAACTACGTACTGTATTTATCAGATTTATTAAATAATAAGAAACAAACTTTTAACAATGAACGATTATTCACAAGATATTAAACAACAAGATATAAAGAAAGAAAATATTTGCTTTCCGATTAAGAATTTTGATGAATTCACCAACGGCGCATTATATTTGCACAACCTTCTTCAACATATATTTAATGGCAATATAGGAGCTCCGGTTCTTGAAAAGTTACAAACCGGAGCTAAAGTTCTACAATTTGGGTAAAATAAATTTTTGTTTATTTTTGTAAAAATTTATTAATATAACATCTAAATAATCCTAAATTTTAAAAATTCATAAAAAAGTTGTGAAGCTGGCATTTGGATTGACGAAGTATTTAACCTTATTGTCATTTTATAAATCTTGGTATTACAGCATCAGTAATAATTAATCTTTTTTTTTTTGATTTATACTAGGTTTCTACGGAGTATCCAAATACAGAATTTTATGCAGTTGGTTTTATCCAACGAGAAGAATCTAGTGAAAATGTTAAATTTATTGAATTTGATGTTCATAAAATACAACCATTACCATTTTCCGATGATGAATTTGATTTGGTTTTTACCAGAGATCACAACTGTTTCTTTAGAGAAGAATGTTTTCAAGGATATTTAATTGAGCTCTTCAGAGTATTGAAACCAGGAGGTTATTTGGAGGTGAGCTTTTTTTTTTTAACTTCACAATAAAAGCCACATTTATAGATCCAAAATTATTTATATTAGGTTGGATATCAATTTAATCATGACGTTATTGTTGGGCCATCCTTTACGCGACTGAATGAAGCATGTAAGTTTATATTTTTAAAAATTTATACAGTATTTTGAAATATTTTCTCAATTCATTTATTTATAATTCTTTAGGGACATCGTGGTTTACGGCAAATGGCATTAATAACGATTTCATATTACATTTTGAAGATTATCTTGAAAAGACTGAGAAAGCTGATTCTATTACGCATCAAATAGGAAACATTCCGGTTGGAGATAATAGTTGTGGTGAGTTTTATAATGATGTGGCTTTATACTATTTTAAAAGTGTAAAGGAAGTTATGGCACCTTTTATGGGAATGTCATTTAAAGAATATGATGAATTGATAAACGAGATTGAAAAAGAATTTAAGGGTTGTGGCAAAGTAAATTTCAAACAAAAAAGAGTATTTGCAAGAAAGAAGTTCTTTTTGTAACTACTTACAGCATTCCATCACTATATGAAAGTAATAATAATTTCCCGATTTTTACTGAGTATTGCTTCGATTTACCCTTAATCTATTTTTTATTTTCCATTTATATATTCACAATTCTATATCTTTCATTATCTTTTAATCTTGCAATTGAATAAAAAGCAATTATTTTATTATTACGGACGTTAACATTCGAAGCTTTAGTTTTCGATACGTTCTTTTAATTGCTAATGCTTAAACTAAGTGCCTGAAGTGTTCAAAGGGAGTTATAAGTACAAAAATATCTCTTAATTAGAATTCTAGAATTGTAAAAATTTACGAATATTTCTGACTATCATAAGAAAAGTTTTAATCAGATTATTTCGTTTACTTACCGGTACCATTATCCAAGTGAACTAAGCGAATTTCTAGTTTAAGTTTTTGAAACATCTTTTGTCGAAGGTTTGTTAAATTTTGTTACGTGATCTTATTATGTCGAAGGTTTGTTAAATTTTGTTACGTGATCTTATTATTTGAATTTTTGAATTATGTACAATTTTATAATATCAACATTCGACACATTTTTTTCTTAAGTACGTTATTTATTTATTTATTTTATTTATTCTTTATTCTATATAATAAAAATAATTGATATCAAAATAAGCGAAAAGAAAAAAAAATGTATAATAAAAATAAATTAAAAGTCAATAACACTTATAAATTCTTTATCTTCTAAATCCAAGAAATCAGCTATTCTAAAACATTTTAAAACATTATCATCTACATACTTATTAATTAAATCATTAACCGATAAACCCCAAGAAAATTCACAATCATCGGAAATAAATAAAGATAAAGGAAGATTACAAGATAAAGATAAATTTCTAAATTTCCAATTTTCAAAAAAAGATTCTATAATATGAAAAGAAAAAGACCAATTACCATCAAAATTTAAAATAGAAAAATTTTTTGGAGCTTTATCAATAATAATTTTTAAAATATTTTCAGCATTAATCATAATATTTTCATCATTTAAATCTTTAGCACAAATCTTAATTCCAATTAAATTTTTACAAATTGATAATAATTGAATAAAATCATCAATAAAATCATCGGAATACCAAATAGTGACGAAATTTAGAGAATTAAAAGATCTTGAAATAATTCTAATAAAATCTTGAAATTCTTTATTATCAGGAGGGGTAGCAAGTAATCTATTCCAATAAATTCTTTTAAATTTAGAAGAAGAATGATCAATAAGACATTTATAAAATCTAAAAGGAGTAAATTCATCACGAAATACATCTAGTACTTCTAGATTTGGTAAAACCATGTTACAGAGCCAAAATTTTCTTGGTATTTCAGAAGTGACATAAATTTTTAAAACTTTAAGGAATATAAAAGAAGATAAATGTTCGGTAGAAAAAAACAAATTATTATAAACCTTAATAAAAGATAAAGAATGAGCTTGAGTAGTAAGAGCTTCACCAATATGAATTAATTTTTCAACCATTTCACTATTATCAGTACCCAAATCCAGATGAATTAAACGATGTTGTAAATTAATTAAGGTAGCCAATCCTTGATTATCTTCTTCACAAGGATAAACACGAAGCCTTTGAATTTTTCTACAGAATTCAGCCAGACAAAAAAAGTACCTTGGAGAATCTTCAGTACTACAATCCAAATCAGAAAGATGAGATAAACATAATCTTGCACCAGGCATATACATAATAGGAAAATCAGGAAGATCAAGAAGTCTTGAGATGGAAGAAGCTTTTGACATATATAAATTATATAATTCATGTTCTAATATAGTAGCTTTATAACCCAAAGATAAATCATTAAGACGATTTAAATTTTGAAAACTATTATTATTAATATTAATATTATTTGAAGATAATATAACATGAATCATTCCATCGATTATCCAAGAAGATAAAATTTGACAATAACTAATATAATTAAATAAAGGAAGACGATGAGAAGTAAGATAAGAAGTAGCAATGTCATTACTTAATAAATTTTGACGAGAATCAAAAGATAAACAAGATAAAATAGTTTTAATAATAGTTGGTTTATATACAAAATTTCCACCATCGTTCCAAGGACAAGCCCAAAATAAAGGAATGGCATTTTTACACCAAAGTCTACTAACGAAAATACAATTATTTAAAGATTTTCTATCATCTTTATCATCATTCCTCAAATATTTAAATATTTCGTAAAGACAATCAGCTAAAAGTTCTGGCATGAATAAAAATTTTTTCACTACATTTGGAAAAAAGAGAAAAAAAAACCTATAAATGTAAATTAATAAATGCGGAGCTTATATATTTATAGAATGCAGGTTTACGATGATCATTGTAGATCTGTATTTCAGTATTTACTGGGGTTTTACGTATCAGGTATTCAGGTATCTGCTGAGGTATGTATAACTGCTGGGTTACACATATTTTTATATCGCAGTATTGATTACGTATTTGAATGGGTTGATTCTTTTATAGTGACGATATATTTTTTACTGTAATCTTTTGAATAAGCAAAAGTAATGTTAATTTTTTCTCAAAAAGGGATTAGTGAATAAAAAAACGGATCACTAGTTAATGTAAAAAGTAGGGATGTTAAGTCGTCCGCAGGGGACCGGACTTTTTAAGACTTTTAGGGACCGTCCACAATCAGTCCGAAACTAGTCCAGATAATCACATGATATGAACCAAGTGACGTTTTTGACATTTCAAGTGAAAATTAATAAGGAATGAATCAAAAACGATACTTTTAAATTTCTGAATTTAAATAGGCTCTAAATAGGCTCTAAACTTCACTAATCGGGTGATTAATAATATTTATTTGTTATGCAGATACTATTACGATTAAAGTTAAAATTAGCTAATGCGTATGGCATTTTTTTATAGCCTTTCTATTTTCTTTCGCTCTTTAATCAACATAATCGTTTGAAATAAAATAATAAGCATAACTATGCTAGATGTAATTTGTTAGTTTGAAATTTCCCTTAATAAAATAGCACCGAAATGAAAATTGATCATCTTCACTTACAATAATGACAATGAAGATTGGTACATAAAAGGATAAACAAAAACTCTTAGAATTCTACAGATGCAAGCAATAACTTTTAAAAAGCCCAAATATTAAATTATAAACCCAAATACTAATAAGCCTAGATTTGCTGGTAGAACAGATAATAATGCAGATAAATCTATGGTGTTTATTTGCTACGTATAAAATCTGCATTTCATCATTAATTTTTTTTATTTGATAATTGTATGAACAAGCCACGACATAATTATGACAAGTTATAACTTACTAGCCTAATTTCTCAACTAGACAATTGCTCTATTCATGAGTAATTAAAAAAAATAAATAAAATAAAATAAAAAAATAAAAAACCATACTCTTACT
>CAJVPY010005254.1:0-11658 GCA_910591965.1 Dentiscutata erythropus
TGGCCGAAACTATTACAAAATAGGGGAAACAGTATTAATACAATACTTCAAAATATAAGCAATACTCCTCTAATAAAGAAAAGGCTCAATAGACTCAAAATAGGATTCATCGAACAATTACTAAATTTCAAGCTAGATGGCAATCTAAGTTGAAAAGAATTTCATCACTATATACTGACAATACCAACAGGCTGTGAATCTAAATGGTATTAAGTAATAATATAACATATCTGAGAGACAGAAAATCCAAGTCGAGAGTTTGAAGATATGAATCCGTTTACCTACCAACCTGTGTCAGAACAAACTAAATGGGTACTTACGAAAAACAAACTATATGGCAAAATCACAACACACAACCACAGTGCAAACATTTTCAACTTAAGATACTATAGAATAAAACAAGGAAATCAATTAGTATCCTGTGCAGGATGTAAATTTAAAACAAACCTAGATAGAACTTGGTGTATTATTTCTAGAAATCAGGAAGACTTATACCATATAAAAGTAGATGGGTTAAAGGAAATAAAAGCTCGAATACAAGACCTCAACAATGTAATACGACATCAACAAAAGTTACAGTCATACCCAAAAATAGTGCCAGGAATAAAAATTTCGTTAGATGCTTTTTTCACTAACACAAGTATACAAATAACTGACATGCTGCATAAATTATACGACAAGAAATGGGAGATGACTGAGGTTATTCAGATCCTAAGCTCAAACAAGAAACTGAAACATGATGCAATCATACAACATAAGACAACAAACAACTCCTGGTCAGTTAATGCAGAAGTGTGGCCCTCTAATATCCATACGACATTAATAGCTATTGCAGCAATAATAACTTGTGTAAGAGAACAATCTAAAATCACAATACATACAGACAATATGTTAGTCAAAATGCTAATAGAGGAGCATTTGACAACACCTTACTACTACTGGCAAAGACAAAAAAACACGAACTTTAACGTGCTAACAAAAATGATAGTAACTATTATTAACATTAAAAGGATTATACTAGTGATCAATGTCGTAAAAGATAAGCCAACAAAATTACCACCTACAATAGTTTGGCGGACAAGCGCAAAACCGCAACAAATACTAACCAATCAGTATACAACCAGCTTTTGTATGATACCAACAGTTCGCTCATTAAAGCAGCTAATAAAATATACAAATAATATTATTGCAAGATATAATTGGATAAATCAAAGACGATTTAGAATCTTAAACATGAATACAAACGAAATCGACTAGGAATTAATATTCAAATATATAACATATAACAACCTACCTAAAAGTAGAGCGACCAACCCTGAAGCATCATCAATTCAAAACTTCAAGATCAAGATCATTAATAGTGATTTACCTACTCACCTTCGGCTTTTCAGACGTAATTCAGAACAGTATCTGAATCCATATTGCATCAAGTGCCCTAACATAGTCAAAGACATTACTCATCTTATAACATGCACCAAATTACAAACAAGTCTAAAAGAGATAGTAATAAACGAAAGTCGAAGAGTCCTAAATGAGAACAAGATGCAAGTTGGAGATCTACAACTCTTCTTTTTAAACTTCTACAGTACATATATAACAAGAGGAACTCGACTTGGTTTGATCACAAGTAACACACTAGCACCCACAACAGGAACACACTCGAAAAGAGAAATTACTCCTCTCCTACATCATAGAATATCTAAATAGAAACGAGAGCGAACAGACACAAGACTACAAATAAGGTGGATCCAAGTACAATACAAGAAGACAATACTATTTACCCCCCTAGATAATAGTTTAATACAACGTTGCTTTAATTACTATATTTTATATAATAGCACAGCTTCATTTGAATACTTCACAATCTAGAGGTCTTGCGACCATCCTAGTGAAGGCTTGGTCGAGGATAAGATGTCCTAACTTCTACTTCGTAAATGTAAAATTTCAATTTTAACTTTGTTATAATTCATAATTTTATCTAATAAAGAACTAGAGGAAAGACCTCCCTTGATAAAAAAATAAAAAATAAAAAAAAAATTGTAAAGAAACAAAAGCCTAGACACTCTCTTCGATTTATCTTGCGTACTGCGCTTATCATGATAGTAGAAATAGAGGATGTCAAATTACGTAATTGTACGATGTAACATAACGCAGCAGAGTACAAATCCATAACGGTAGTCTTATCTCGAAGTCTGCAACTATTTTATCTGCGATATTGTGAGTCACGTTTTTTGAACTAAATTGTGACTTTATTCGAAGGACTCATTCCTAACTTATCTCCCTCCTTACTAAACTTGATAAATTTACCATATTGCCTTAAGGGTTGTTACTGGTATGATAATGCCTTTCGTTTGAAGCAATGCGTGGCTTCATGAAATTTAACATTATTGCAAATTATTGCAAGAATGCTGATGTAAAATATTGGATCGTATTGATATGATTTTTCCATTTTATATTGAAATTGACTACCAACCTTTTTTTTTTTTGTCATAATTAGGTCAATAAATGACGTTTAGTACCAATAACTAGAAGATCGTGCGAGAATATTACAATTTTATATAGGTTGGTTGAGAGTTGTTTATCTTTAATATGGTAATATGCTTTAGTAACTTATTTGCGATTTTTTAGTCGTATCTCGTTTACCCTTATTGTAAGTAATCAAAGTCTGATTCCGAAGTAACGTGAATATTTAGATTAGTATTATGAACTAGATTGGAGTATAGAAAGCTTTTTTTTTTTTTTTAAATAAATATAATATGACAAATTCGACATCCTAAAATAATTTCGGCAGCCAGGAGTTTTTTCAATATCCTAAAATATTTTCGACATTAGCAATCTAAAATTTTTTTTTCAACATATTAAAACAGTGTTGTTCCAGTGGGGAATTTTTGGCCTTCCAGTGGTGTGAACGTTCCAGTGACACTATTAATTTTACTTCCAGTGAGCTTCCAGTGGCTTCCAGTGGTGTGAACGTTCCAGTGACACTGTTAATTTACTTCCAGTGAGCTTCCAGCGACAACACTGTATTAAAATATTTACGATTTAGGCCAGAAATAATTTTACCTATTTTCCCATGGAAACGCTGATCAATTTGTTAACTACTAGTGAAGAATGGCAACCTAATGGTAGCGTGCCTTTCATGCAGGACAACAATGTGCTGGAATTAATATTGCAACATTTTCTATTAATGGAAGATTCTATCAAGCTTCAAGTCATGGATAGGCTAATATGCTTCGCGGAGTATTGCGACATGAACAAATGGATAATGTTCAAATCTAACATAACGAACAGGCTTCTGACGAATGTTATTTGGAATGCAAAACAAATGGATGATTTTGCCGATAGAACCATGAGGCTTTTAGAAATTGTGTGCTCATATTCCGTTAAAGTATCAGATGTCAAATTAATCTTGAATATGATTTGCAACAAGAACGAAGAGACGACTAATAACCAAGATCCAGCTTGGTATCAGGGTGCTCTTTTGAAATTGCTATATTCCATTGCTCAGAAACAAAATACCATGAACTTTTTTTATTTAAAGGGAATAGAATCCGGGATAAAGTTGTCTACTATTGAAAAGTTTCCTACTAATGGTTATTCATTCTTTACCTGGATAAAGATGGATATGATGGAATATAGTGATGGATACGTACCTCGGTTATTCTCGTTCTTTACAGAAGTTGGGGATGGAATTGAAGCTTATTTTGAAAACAACATGCTTTGTTTTCGCTGTAAAAAAGGCGATATTGTCTCTACTGTTCCTATGACAGATTTCAAATTCACGCAAAAAAGATGGTATTTTATCGTCATTGTACATTATCCAACGAAGAAAGGGTGGACTACTACACCTTCAGAAGTGAAGGTAGTTGTTGATGGGAATATCAACTTCAAGGCTCGTTTGGAATATCCGGCAGATTATAACTCTCAGCCTTTTAATAATTGTGTTATTGGTGCTTCGCTTGCCATACGACCATTGTCAAATTTGGACGATATTTCCTCAAATGCATCATCTTCAGTCTCTAATAATGGATTATATGATTGCTTTCGGGGACAAATGACAGCTTTGTACATGCTAAATGACGTTCTCACAAACGAGCAGATAAGTTCTTTATACGAACTTGGCCCAAACCATTCATCTCAATTTGAATCCATGCAGAGAAAAGACATGAAGACTAAATATAACTTAATTGATGGTACTACGCTATGCTCTAAGATACTTTTTAATTTTCATGTTAAGGCATCTCTCGGTCAAAAATGTGTCAATTTGGCATCTCGTAACCTAATCACTCAAGAACCTATAACCGCCACTTTATTTGGTATAGAGAAATGCACCACTCTTAGTTTGCGGAATGCAATACAGTGCTTAGGGGATGTAGAAATCCTTTTCCCAATTATAATGAAATTTGATAATTTGGATTCTGTGAGTCTTCAAGCGCCATTCGGATCTCAGGATGACTTTTTTGCGTCGGAAGGGCCATGCAAGGCATTTTTCGCTCTCTTATCTTCATTGTTACATAATAATCCAAAGAGCCAAAATCATATTGTTAAATTCCGAGGTATAAAAGTTGTTAGCCTTCTATTACAACAGATTGGGCCACGCCATTTTACTATATCCTCTTTTCAAAGTATGATTGCATTGGCAAGTGCCTTGAGCTCCAATGAAGACTTGGCTCAAGAAGTTTATTCAAACCTTGTCTTTGAATTTCGTCTTTGGATGTATGCGACAATTGATATTCAGAAGTATTGTATTGATTTTCTTAAAACCTTTATCGATGCACGAAAGTTAATGTGCCGCGAACATTTTGGAATTCAATTCTTTCTGGACATACTACAAAACGTGTATTGGTACAAGCAAGGTGAATTATCTGCTCCTCACAGACATTCGACTGCTGGGGCTATGAGACCAAAACCTCCTCAATTAAAGGAACTTCGAGCTATTCTATTTAATATCATAAGTGATTATTTCAAAGATAAAATCTCAAAAGATGAAACTCTTTGTATATTTAGAAGTCTTTTAATCAGTGAAGACGATGAGCATATATGTGAACTTTTAAATTTACTTCTCAACTTGCTTATAAGTAAATCAGACAAAGAAATAGTAGATATATTTTCCTCATACGGAGGGTTCGAAATTCTATGCGAACTCTTAAAACGGCAAGATGAAAATGTTCGATTTTATTGTATCAAAATAATAACATTTTTAGTCACATGTCCGTTGACACCAATCAGAATTGTCAAGAAACTTCGATTTGAGGATACGGACACAATAAATTTAATAAGGTTAATGGAGAATGCTCCATTGACTTTTAATATTTATCATGCACTATTACATTGGTCGTTGGAACAATTTAATACTGCAGGGTTACCGAACAAAGATGATGCAGAAACACTTCCTTTGGTTTTGCCACCAATAAAAAATTTTGGAATTATTGTGGCAATCCTTTCATTACTAGATTCAGAAGGGACAAAGAGGACAGTACAATGCAGAATCCTTGAGGAATTGGTTTTAATGTTTAAGCAAAATATTACATTTTGCACTGAACTTCATAAAATATGGCTTTGGCAAAAGTATCTTATTAGACTTGTTCCAATATATAGCAGACAAGATGATATTACTTCCGAAAAAGGTGATAAGGACATTGCAGATTGGGCATTAGAATTTATCGCGATCGTCATATGGAATTTGTTTGAGATTGATAACAACGCTTATCGAATTGTCGAGGATACTATAATAGCTATTTGGACAAGTGAACGACCTGATTCGTTGGAAACTATTCGAGCGTTCCTTACTATACTGCTTTCATTTGTTACACGAGAAATCAATAATTCATTCTCTGCGTCATTTGCGATTATAAAAATGGTAAGTCGATGCACATGTTCTTAAATTTCACGTTTATCATGATCAAGTTTCTCTTCAATTTACAATCAAATTCGTAGGAAAATGTAATTCGATTAGTAATGTTCGTCGAAGAAATTCTTTTTAATCACAAAGATTTAACGCAATCCGTAATTCAAAGACAAGTTAATAATGAACAGAAAACTAGCTCGTTTCCTGGAAGTTCTTCTTCTTCAGTCATATCAGCATATGGTATTTTTAATATTATTATCTAGTAGAAGACTATTTTCTGTAATTACCTAAAACATAATCTTTATTTTAGAATCCAATTTACCGACATTAAATATATTGAAATTTGATGATACAGTTATACAAAAATTAGAATCAAATTTTTCACCGTTTTCTTCGCAAAAATATGATGATATGATATTTCAAAGCTCTAGTAATCCATGGGAAGAAAATCAGATCTTGACTACGATGTATCTAGAAATTATAGATACTCTTGATAGAACTGGAAATTGGAGAATGGATATGTCAACAATTCGTACTGGATTGGTTGGTTTTTTTTTGCTAGATATCTTTACTTTTCTCATTTTATGGTAAACTCGTGTTATTTATATTAACTAGATTTCAATTATTATAGCAAAACGGAGATACTTGTCGCATGGTACTACGGGCTTTGGTCGCAGGTATTTCATTACAAGATCGAGAGTTGCGAGAAAAGGCGCTTGACGATCTTATGGGATTTGCAGAAAGGCATGTTAAGGTTCCAGATGCAAATTCGAAAGTGGAAAAGAAGCATTTAGAAGATTTTTACTGTCATGATAGTGATGTCTTTCGACAACATATCCTCGTGATGCTGGGGGAAGTTCATGATACATTCACGTGAGTTAACATTTAAATTCACTTAGTGTTTTGGTATTTAAATAAAGTCTAATACATATTCTCTTTTTTTTTAACAACAAAAAAAAAAATAAAATAAAAAATAGTGCATCGCAAATGATGAATGGTGCATACGATCAAAAGATATTGTTTGCTTATTATTTTATATTACATAAATGCCGCAACTACTTGGTTAATCTTGGAAACGGAGATCTTTCTTCCGTACAATTTATTGACACTATCTGGTCAGGCACGAAATTTAATGATCACGCATTTGTACAATTTGTCACGTCACGCAATTGGATTATTATACACGATCGTCATATAGTACCTTCCATGAAAAATGCAGACGAAAATAATTTTGCTATGGTGAGAAGAATGACGGAAAGATTTTCAAAGAAAGTTAGTCTTTTTATTAATCGATCTAAAAAGGGAGAAATAAATTCAGCTAAATCTGAAGATGTTTTTTGTGCTGAATTGGATGGAATTATTAAATCTTATAGAGAGGAAGAATTAGCACGGTTAACTAGTTGCGAAGTTGACAAGAAAAATGAGGACTTAAGAATTTCACGAAAATGGTTGTCAAGGTTTCATGAATTAACACAAGAACGAGGAGTATGGTCATTAGGAAATCAAGCTGATGTTCATTGGAAGTTAGACAAAAGAGAGAACTATTCAAGAATGCGTCGAAAATTGACTATTAATTACGATTATGATGCACATCGCGAGGCTAGCGCTAAGCGGGACAAAACACCCATTGCAATGCCAGCTAACAAAACAAAACATTTAAGCATTCAAAGAATAAAAAAGGCTGCCACACCAGAACCTGGGAGAGGCACAACACCTATATTAGATGCTGTAGAACCTTGGACAGATGCATGGGGTTTTAATGGGTCATCTTTGGTTTCAGAATCTGAAAGTTTAGAATCTGATGATCAAGAATGGAATATTGTAGCTGGTGACAATGTGGTTGATACGGTGGACCTTTCTAATGAAACAAAGTTATTTTCGACTGAATGCGAATTGATTGTTCTATTATCTGCCATCAAGGGTCGGATTGAACTCACATCTACACATCTTTCCTTCTTTGTTGATCGGCATAATCTGTTACAAGAACTCAATAATATCGAACAAGGCTCGATTATTGTTGATAGTGAGATGCTTAGAGATAAAAAATGGCCAATTTCAGATATACGTGAAATACATATGCGAAAATATTTATTAAGGCGAAGTGCTTTTGAACTATTTTTAACTGATCAAACAAATTATTTCTTTAATTTCCCGGAACCGAAAGATCGAACCAAATTATTCGCAAAAATAACCTCACTTCGGCCTCCATCAATGTTAAATCAAGATACTCGTTCGCCAGTTACGATATTTCAGAGAACGAACTTGACTGAACGTTGGCAAAGACACGAAATATCAAATTTTGAATATCTTATGCACCTTAATGGTATGGCGGGGAGATCTTTTAACGATTTAACACAATATTTTGTTTTTCCGTGGGTCATTAGTGATTACGAATCTGAGACAATCGATTTGTCTGATCCTAAAATTTATCGTGATTTATCCAAACCAATTGGAGCATTAAATCCAGTGAGATTAGAACAAATTATTGATAGATATGAAAGTTTTGATGATCCATCAGGAAAGATAAAAAAATTTCATTATGGAACGCATTATTCAAGCGCAGCAACTGTAGCATGTTATCTAATTAGGATGGAGCCTTATACGTCTGTTCATATTTCTTTGCAAGGAGGAAAGTTTGATCATGCTGATCGTCAATTTCATTCTATTCAAGATACATGGCATTCTCTTAATCACGCAAGCGGAGATGTTAGAGAGTTGATACCTGAATTTTTTTATTTGCCAGAGTTATTGGTAAATTATAATAATTTTGACCTTGGTGTGAGTATTTTTTGCTTCTTTTTGTAATTGAAACTATTTATACTTCATATATCTTTAAAAATCACTTATAATATTATGTTAGGTGCGACAAGATGGTACTAGACTCGGTGACGTAGGCCTGCCAAAATGGGCGCATTCTCCTGAAGAATTTATTCGTATTAATCGTGAGGCTTTAGAGTCAGATTTTGTATCCGAGAATTTACACCATTGGATTGGTTAGATTATATTTGTTATTATCATCATTATGACGATATTATTATTTATTATTATTACTGTCGCTAATAAATGCTTAATTTAGACTTAATATTTGGCTACAAACAAACTGGAGAAGAAGCGGTTAAAGCATGTAATGTATTCTATTACTTAACATATGAGGGCGCTATAAACATTGACAGTGTTCAAGATCCAGTGGAGCGCAAAAGTATCGAACAGCAAATATACCATTTTGGTCAGACTCCAACACAGTTATTGACAAAACCACATCCACCACGACTACGAAGTAAAGATTTTCTTAGGAAGGATCTATTGAATTCGAATGATATCCAACAAAGATTTGTTGTTGAATTGAAATTTGGAAAGTTATATTTTGTTGATTTGCCAAACCCAGATAAAGAAATTTCTCATGATGAACAAGCAATAATTACAGTTGATGATAATGGTATTATTGGATATCATCGAGTTTTACATAAAAGCATGTCTCCGGATATACCATTCACAGTTGAGGTTGATCCTAATTTACAATACAAGACGTACGTATTTTTTTTTTTATATTAACAATAAGAAATTTAAGTCGTTAACAATCTTTATATATTAAACTAGTCGATTGAGTAGCCCATATAGCTTCGATGCAATTATTACGCCAAGATGTTTCACTTCTAGTAAAGATGGAAAGGTTATTCTGAGTTGTGGTCATTGGGATAATACTGTCAAAGTAACTCTTAGTGAAACAGGTAGAACTATTGATTCTATCTACGGACATGATGATATCCTTTTTGATCTTGAACAGATCTTATCCAGTTGTTATTGGTTTTTATTATGGTTTTGTCCTTGACTTCTAACGCACATATAGTAACAGCTGTGGCTATTAGCGAAGACGGAAGAACAGTTGTTACAGGTTCTCGATGTTCGAATTTGCTATCATGGAAAGTTAATTTAACTGAAGATGGCGAATTTTTAAGCATTGGGCGTTCTCCTGTACAAGCATTTTATGGACATGATGACGAAGTATGTATACTCTAAACGAGCCGTAAAATAGGCTTATTTGTCACGTCTATATATTTAAGCTATAGAGGGTGTGGTAAATAAGCTGCAGTAAGCCGGCCTATTTGGAACACTAAATTTATGATAGATTTTCTATGAATTATCTTATATTTATGTTCTAACTGATTATATAATTTAGATAACATGTCTTGTTGTTAATGCAGAGCATGATATTTTAATAAGCGGATCAAAGGTAATATACATACATAACATGTATTTTGGTTATATGATATTAATTATTTTGTCTTTTTTTTTCAAGGATGGAACGTGCATTGTTCATTCATTAAAGAATGCGAATTATATTCGTACATTACGACCTTTAGAAGGTTTAGATTCTAGTGTTGAATTTGTTTGCATTACTAGAGATGCAAATATAGTTTTATACACCGAACAATATGCAAGTATATTTATTTCTTGTTAGATGGTATTATTATCCATATTTTTTTAACGATAATTTCTTGAATGCGCATGAATAGGATGAATACTTTTTACATACATATAGCATAAATGGAAAGCTTTTAAATTCCGTTGAGATACATGAAAGATTGAATCACATTATTTCCTCACAGGATCATAATTTAATAGTTACCTCAAGCAGCAAAGGAAAAATCTGTGTATACGATGGTCTTAGGTAAATTTATATGTTAAATACTTCATAATCAGTGAAAAAAATTCAAAATCAAAATTTGGTGCGCAACGCGCACCAAATTTTAAAATCAGTGTGCGCAAAGTTTGCTACAGCAGAACAGGGTAAATTATATAGCGCACATTATTTTAAATTAATTATTAACAAGTTACGTGCGCTTTGCGTATAATATTTTTATTTTTATTTTTTTTTGTCAAAAAAATTTTTGTGTGGAGCCACACATGCGCACATCCGATTTTTTTCACTCTTCATAATATAAACTAATTAATGTAAATACGAGACTGATTAGTTCAAATTTTTATTTCAATGTATACAGCTTAGACCTATGTCACGAATTTGAAATACCATTAATTGGTAGATGTATAAAGTTGAGTAATAATAATCGGCAAATATGGGTAGCTGGAGATGATGGAAAATTATTTATTATTTCTCATTTGAGTGCACATGCGGATAAGATTATTGTGTAAAATAATGTTCAATAGAATTGTTTCAATTTTGCATATTTAAGTGATTGCATCTTTCTTCATTGTAAGTAGATATTTTAATAGCATTGTTTTCTATGTATTAGTTCCAATTGTAGATGAAATTTGTGTAATTGAATATACATAGTTTTGATTTTTAAAATTAATTTTAGAAACTTTTACCGTAAGCTGATAGGTTGTAAACATTAATTTGGTTGTTAAGTTCGATGAGAGTTAAATGGACAATGTAGTCTTTTATTATAATTAAAAGTAATTCTTTATTAATAAAAATTTTTGTAGCGATTTCAGAATTTATAAAGCCAATAAATGTATTGTCATTTTACTTTTAATGGCTAGAAATTATTGCATGTAACTATATCGAGCTTAATATAATCTATATAGTTGGTATATAAAAGTTAGATCTATTTAAAAGATAAATAAATAAATTATTCAATAAAGCCCTAGACAAATATTATTTTAAAAAATATATACAGATATACATAATTTTTAAAAGCTTATAAATAAAAAACTAAAGTACTGTAGATATTAACAAAATCTCTTTGTAAAATAATAAAATCAAACCTAAATAACAAAGTTACAAAGTTTATTTTTTTAGTTAAATATAATTTTATTTGGTTGAATTGTTTTAAAGTTAGTATAGAAAC
>CAJVPY010005255.1:0-11658 GCA_910591965.1 Dentiscutata erythropus
CTTATATTTTCTAATTTTGCTGATATAGGTAAATCCCAAATAGTTAAAGTCAACTCTTTGTCATTTACTTTTTCTTTGGAATCTACCAAATCTTCTCTTGATACATTCTTATGCTTTGTATTATTACTAGGTGCCCATCTGGACTTGAAAATATCTTCACTTCTGTTTAATGTAGGACTATTTTCAACTTTGTTCTTTTTCTCATTTAATTTTTCTTTTTTCTTAACCATGCCTATTTATTCTTTAACCTCTTGTGTTGCATGATTCTCTTGTCCAAATTCAGTATATACTAATGTTGCTTTAGTTTCTGCACCTTCAGAATTATCATTCTTTAGTATTTTAATTTCACTTTTATTCAAGTTCATTTCCACTAGCCTTGTTAATACTGCTTCTTCTTTTTTCTTAAAGATAGAATCTTGCTCATCATCTGTACATTCACGTTTCCTCTTTAAGTTTTCTTCTCAGATACTTGTTTCTTTCTCTTGCATATCAAGCTCCATTTTTGTTGAGGTACATAATATTTCTAGTCTTTTTTGCTTACTCAGCTTGAGACATTCTTTCTTTATACTTGTTGTAACCTCAACTACTTTCCAGTTAGCACCTGTTCTTCAAGCGATAATTTTTTATCTTGATCAAATTTACATAGAGCCCATTTATATGTTTCTAATGTACTATGAATTGTTGTTATAAATTCTGGGTTTTGATACCCAAGATACTTCGCTACATGTCGATCTATATTTAATGTGAATTTCCTTTGCTCTGTATAAACTTTTTGACGCTTATTTCTGTTTCCAGGACAAAATCTTTAATTAGCAATAAATCCATGTGATCACTAATTTATATGTTATACTTGTGTTGAAAGTATGTTGTATGATTTTCTTCCTGAAGTTTTTAGAATAAATATTTATTTTGTTATAAGTAAACACATGATGATAGATGTGTAGTTGTTTGTTTTGTTTATTAACAAGAATGTTTGTTTTGTTGCTTGATTTTCTCACAGTATTAGTTTGGTTTGTTGTTTTCCTAATTTGTACACGTATGTTTTTTTGGTATTGATTAATCTGCAGAACAGGGAAAACACAAATTCCCCAAAATTCTAAAAAATTTTCTAAATATTATGAGCCCTGGTTGTTAAAGAGCAAAACTATTCTAAGTAACTATAGTTGATTTTTCTTGCTTTATCTTTTTCCTTAAGGCTACTTTAGTTGGTGATTTAGTACCATAGTGACTTTTTTGTAGAGTTTCTTTAGCTCCAGATTTGGGTACAGTAATTGTCGGAAAGAGTTTGTATATAAAATATTATTTTGAAATAATAGTTTTAAGTTTTATTAAAGTTAAAATAAAAACTAAGTTAGTAAAAGGTTAAATATTAATAGTATTATAGTCATTTTAATTTTAATTTGGCATTTGATATTTAGATTATATTTAGAATTATGTATTAACAAGATTGATAAAAATTTTTAAAAATTTGATCTAGTTGTGTTATAAGAACCAATAATTAACTTTGTATAGCTATTGCAACAAAATTTTTAATTGTTAAATTAATAAAAGATAAAGCCAATAAATATGTATCCTTAAAATTTATTTGAAGTATATTTGCTTTAAACAAATTTAATTAAGTTAATTTAAATATATTTGCTTTTGAGCAAATTTGAAGCATAATTGCTTTAAGCAGGTTTGAAGCATTATAAGCATATTTGCTTTTAAGCAGTGCTTATAAAATTTATAAGCAAACTGTAAAAGTTTGTGCTTGGAATCTGCTTGAACAGAGTTTATATAAGCATTTTAATATCCCTAACTAAAACACTAAAACACTAGAACACTAGAACACTAAAACACTAAAACACTAGAATACTAGAACACTAGAACACTAGAACACTAAAACACAAACACAAATCGGGTTTATTACTATATTAGAAAATATGTTAAAGCTACTTTTTTGATACTTTTATAGTTATTTTTATATATGCACATCAAGAAAGTAACTTATATGCTATGTAGATCTATCAAATTACAACACTAGAATGCTAAAACACTAAAACACTAGAACACTAAACCACTAAATCACAAAACATGTCACTTTGTGTACCTATGGTACACCGTAATACCGTTTATTAGAATGTTAAATGATCTACTATGATAATGCGATATATATCAATCTAATTGTTAGAATTTTTTTACTGGAAAATCAGATACATTCTTGGATAAAAAAAATTATTATTATTTTTTTAAACGCATTTATTTTTAAAAACACATTTATTTTTTTTAAAAATGCATTTATTTACCAAATTTTTTAAAATAGCTTTAGTAGCCATTTCACCAAGCTCTTCTTTGGTATTTTTGACAACATTGCTCTGTTGCCTTTTCCAAACTGTCTTTAAATCTCACAATCAAAACTTACCTCTGGTTTACTTGAACTTGAAAGCAGAAGCCTTGCTTCTTGTACTTTATCAGATATATTGAGGTGAGCTTTAATGTCATACTTATTGAACATTCCTTCTAATTGCTGTTGATAAACTATAATTGACTAAATTCTATATTTACGAAGTCATATAAAAGAGAAAATTTAAAAAGTTCATAAAGAGGATACTGAGAAGACAAGAAACTGTTTTAAAAATATAGAATCAGTTAGTGCATCAAATAAACTAAAAGATAAAATATTTTTTTTTATCTTATCTTTTTTTAGCAGCTCAGAATATAAAAGCTTTTTTTTAGTTATTTCAACATTTAATGAATAGTTTAAAAAAATATAATGAACACTTTGTACAAAATTAGTACCATTACTCCCACCTAACAAATATTCATTTAGAGCTAGAATTTGCTTTTATAGAATTTTTTTGTTAGTGAAATGTTATGTTTCCAAAAAGTACTTTAAAGTGTATAAATAGATTACCTGGGCAATTGATTTACATCAGCCAATTAAACAAAAAATTGCCTGTAAATGATAACCTGTATACCTACCTATGGGCTGACCACCTGAGTAGTAATTTTATCATAATTTCTATATAAAAAATTTTTAACTTATAATAATAGAAATATATTAATAATACACAGGTCGAAAGATAAAAAATCAGGCACAAATCAGATACCTGATTTGTGCCTGATTTTTTATCTTTCGACCTGTGATAGCTATTTGCTATAAAATATTTTGCTGCAAAACTTGGTTATTACAATAATAAATAATATGTGACTAAGGTTTATATAGCTTGTATTTGAAATTATAGTTATTAAATTTCTATAAATATTTTGTATTAAATTTTATAAAATACTATAGTATATACAGTATGTAGTTGAGTTAGTTTGTATTATAAAGAAGTATATAGTTGATATTATATATCATAAATTCTTGAAATAGCAGGCATTTATACACTATTTTAACTACATATATATTATTTTAAATATGTTCAGAGCATTATTTCAGATAAGTATTAATTCTGTTTACTAATATTATAAAAAGGTTGAATGAATAAATATCAAGTAAACATTAGATACAAGACTTTTGATATGCTACTAACATATTAATATTAGTGTATATATTGAGAAGTTTTAATTTTGATATTTACCTGATACTTTCCCTTCAAGGTGTGCACTATTTAGAATGTGTATAGGTGTTATTTCAAAACCATGTATGCTATTTTTAGGGCATGATTTTGAAATAACACCCTTGTCTACTATTTTGAGAATTTATAGTAATAACTATAAAAAACTATACTAATTTGAAATTGAACTATCTACATTAAATTCTGCTCTAAATTTTGATAAACAAAACTTAATATAGTTTAATACATCTTGTTAGTAGTTTACTACTTACAATAATTTATATTAACTATAAAATAAATAATATATTTTTCTTTTAATATTCTTTTTCAGTACTGTATATATATATCATATAAAAAATTTATATTGTAGATTTGTAAAATTTGATAAATAAAAAACCTATTTAGCCAAGTTTAAAATTATTTGATTTCAAATTTAATCAGACTTACAGCTTATTGGTTTTTCTATTTACCAAATTTCACAAATCTACCAATATGTTTGACAATTTGCATACTTTAATAACTAAATATAAATACTAAAAAATTTATATAATCAGACCTCTTTAAGTACACTCCCTATAAGTATATATTCTCTCTAAATACATGCTCAAGTGCTAGTTTAAATATATATTTGACCTTCATAAATACACTTTTTCTTATTATTCTCTATATATATATAGTCTCAAGAGCATGTGCTTAGAGAGATCTAGCTGTATTCAGAATATTCAGAATTGATATACATTAACTTTGGTTTAGTTAGCTAAGCTAATTTTTAAATATTAGCTAATTCAAATTAGTTACAACAATTATACAACCTATTATATTTTATTTTAAATTAAAACAAAATTATATACTATACATAATCATGTGCAAATTTATAGTATCAAATATCTTGATTTTGTCCTCTATATAAATTCTCCATTTCTGGTTTTGCATGATGATATTGTGCAGCTATCTAGTTTTATAATAGCTATTAAAGATTTTTTAATTTTAATAATTTTATAAAAATATAAGTTTTTAAAATAACAATTTTGGATTTAATTAAAAAAAACAATAAGGGTGCTGACATTTATTACCTAATATCCATTTACTAAAGAGGCTTACCCCCACCCCCAAGTAAGATATTTAGCTAAATTTGATTGGCTATAATTGTTTTATATGAGGTAAGGTTTTGCTTAACCCCCCACCCTCCATACTTTTTTCAAAAATAATAGTTTAATTTATTTAAATTTTTTATTTAATCATAATAAAAAAAATATATTAGCAAATACTCTTTGCAAAAACAATATATTAACTATTTTAAATTTTTACATTAACTAGTTTGAGTTTAAAAGCAATGAAGTATTAGCAAATTCTTTTTATAAATTCAACACTTTAACTTTTTAGATTCTTTAAATAATAATTTTGTATTGTTGAAAAATAAATGCATTAGCAAACACTTTTTGCAAAAACAATATATTAACTACTTTATTTTTTTCTAATAATAAATATTAATAAAATACTAGCAAATACTCTTTGCAAAAACAATACTCTAACTTTTTAAATCAAAGCAATAATAGATACTTTTAAAACAATAGTTTAATTTATTTGAATTTTTTATCTAATTAATTTGGCTTCAATTAATAAATAATATTAGCAAATACTTTTTGCAAAAATAATATATTAACTACTTTAGATCTTTACTTTAACTAGCTTAAGTTTAAGAATAGTAAAGCAGTAATAAATACTTTTTACAAAATAATAGTTTAATTTTTTTAAATATTTTATATAAAGAATTTCTATTTGTATATAGATAAATAAAAATTTTGATTATAAAATTATTTTAGTTTTTAACAAATAAAATTTTTTAAAAATTTTAGTATAAACTAACTCTTACTCAATTACAAATCTACTTTTATTCTAACTATAAGCAAGATATAATTTTTTGTTTATAAAAATTATTTTAATTAACATATTATAGAAAATTTGCATTTTTTTATTTTTTATTTTTTTTACTTTGATAACCTTGCACTAATTTATTAGAAGCTTTATAATTTACAAATTTAACTATTTAATCTATATATTAGGCCAATACCCAGCTGCTTATAAGTGCTCAAATATGTTATCACACTGATGTTTGCCAACTAGCTTCACATATGGTGCTATTCATATTTAAAAGCCTAATATAGCATAGTACTAAGCTACCTAAAAAATTTTTTAAGAAACACAAAGTTCTACTCTACTTTAATTTTTACTTTGACTACTAGCTAGGTGGAAAGAGTTTGACATTTGTAACCAAATTGTTTCTTTTGCTAAATTATAAATCTCTACTAATTTTTCTTTAAAATTTACTAAACATAATTTCCTCTTTCCTTTTTTCTCTTCTATACTTATTTCTTTTGAGTACTTCTTTTTTTTACTTAGACTGCTTTCTGTTAGTTGGTTTTTATAAGTAGATCTACTGCTAATAAACATTTTGTACTGGGTCTTTTGCACATAGGTTTTTTTTTGAAATATTTATCGTATCTCTGAATCTTTTCTCTCTTTTAATTGCTCTGCTTATACTATTATTTTTTTTCCAAACTGTGAACTTTTTACATCTTTCTCTTCAAATTACTCTGTAGAAACAAAAAATTTGTATTCAATAAATAATATTTATATATAAATACTATATAAATCAATAATTTTTTTTTTATATAATGGGTTTAAAAATAATATTAAAAAAGTATTAATAAATTTCTTTTATAAAATATAACTTTAACTCTACTACAATTTAATAGTAATAAATTTAATTTAGAAATAAAAAAGTGTTAGAAGAATTATTTTTAAACATAATATTTTGTTAGATACTAAATTAAATTTTAATAATATTAGAAAACTTTATAGTTTAACTATACAAATTTTATTAATTAAAAAAAATTAAAGCAATTTGCTAAAATATAAAGATAAATTGTATTAAAATAATTCAAATATTTTTAATAATTTTAGTTAAAAAATATTTAATTTTGTTAATAAAGTTATAACAAAAATATAACTAGTTATTACATTTTTGATACTATTTACACCAAATACCTATATTTGTAGCCCAATCTAGAATTATTTATTAAATCTTCTAATCTTATCTATTTTATAATAATTACAAACTAGTTTAGAAACTATTATAAACTAAATTATATATTTTGTCTTATAACTAATCTTAGATTTGTATTAACTAATTACTAGTATATATTTTTTTGTTAAGCAGATACTATAGCTATTTTTGAGTAAACCTACTAGAGCCTATTAAATTTCTATTCTAGCTAGTTTAGTTTTGTATAGTTTTTACCTTATCTTTATAAAATCTACTTCTTATCTTAGTATACATATTTAAACTTTTTTTCTATAATTTTCTTATTAATTTATTTATTACTTTTAATTAATAGATGTTCTATAGAATAGGTGGGCAATATAAAAAATAAACTCTGCTAATGATTAATAATCATTAGTAGATATTTGGTGGAGTTATAGAGTTTTGGAGTTTGCCCATCTATTCTATAGAATATCCTAATTAACAATTTGAAAGATTTGACTCTAGCTCAGTGCTAGATATCTTTAGCCTATCTTGTATTAGTATATAATTTTTTAGTATATATTTTTTTCTCTAATCTGAAATTTTAATTTTTCAAAATACCTAGTATATTTCTTTATTGGTATTGCTAGACTCTGGACTTCCAAACTTTAGATTTCTAGAGTAAATCTTCTGCTACTAGTTTTACATGCTAGTAATTCAGCTAGTGTATACTAGATATTTACAATTAATTTCTAGATTTTTTTAAAAGATTATAAAGCTAAGTAAATTATAAATATTAAATAAACTAGCTATATATTAAAATTCTAGTACTAATAGAATAATTTAATTTTATAAATTAAATTTATTTGTAGCTATACTATTAATATAGTTTTTTATAAAAATTTTGCAGCTATATTTTTTTAAAGTTAGAATTAAGATTAAAGTTAGGTTAAAATTAGAGTTTAAAATTAAATTAAAGTAAAATTGTGAGGAGTATTTTTATTTAATTATACAACAGAGATTACTCTAGTAAAATTTTGAATTATTGTAGAATTATTGAATACAGCTACAAATAAATTAATCTTAATTTTATTTAATTATAAAATTTAATTTAAAAGTTAGTTAAGAAATACATATATATTATTATATTTATTATTGCCAAAAAAATTAATTTTATTTTCTAAATTTATAATTTTCTATCTTAGTCTATTAAATTTAAAAGTTGAAGTTTGGTTTTTCTTTAATATTATATAAAATAAGTCAATAAAAATCTGGCAAGATTTTATAATAAAAGCTTTTATAACTTTAAACAAGAATAATTTAACAAAACTTTACCAAATTTATTAAATTTTTTTTAAATAAGTTTTACAAATTTATAAAATTTATTAAAAAAGTTTATTAAATTTTGCTAAATTATTTTTGTTTAAAGTTTTAAAAAAAATATTAAAAATATTTGTTAGTCTTTATTAACTCAACTTTATATATTTGTTGTTAAATTATTTTTTTAATTAAAATTTTTTAGTTTGAAATTTATTAGAATTTTAAATATTTTATAATTATATAAGCAATGTCTTGTTATTTGATATATTTATTAATTTATTTTATAATAAACTTTATTTAATTAAATCATATATAGTTAACCTTCTCTAAATGCAAAACATACTATATTCTCTTTAAAATACAGATTTTTTCTAATTTCAAGCTATAATAAATTTATATTTCTGCAAATACAGATTTTTTTTAAATATAAAATTTTATTTAAGAAAATTTTTTAAGTTCTGATAAGCTATACTTAAAAAGTATTAACTATATAAGTATTAGTTCTTATTTTCTAATTAATTTATATTAATAAATTAAAATATTATACTTATTTAAAAAGCTGCTAGCTAATAAAACCAGAAAAATTATTTAAA
The DNA here is from genome assembly GCA_910591965.1 of Dentiscutata erythropus. Classification (NCBI taxonomy): domain Eukaryota; kingdom Fungi; phylum Glomeromycota; class Glomeromycetes; order Diversisporales; family Gigasporaceae; genus Dentiscutata; species Dentiscutata erythropus. The sequence continues at coordinate 8,478 of CAJVPY010005255.1, forward strand.
AACTCTAAATAAATATTAGTATAAGTAACAATTTTAATATTATAGTAACTAATTTAAAATATTATATTAATTTTTTTTTATTAAAAATAGTAAATTTCAATTAATTGATAGCAAAAAAAAGAACTAAATAACACTTTTAAATTTTGTATACTTTATATAATATACTATGCAAAATTTATAATAAATATTTTTTTATAATATATAATTAATAAAAGTATATAAAAAATTCAAAGTGTTTATAATAATAATTTTTAGTAAAAACTAGCTAAATTTTATTCTATTTTATTTTTTTAAATAATATTAATTATTTTAATTTTAAAAATTAGAAATAAAAATTTTTACCATAATGTTAGTTGAAAAAAGCTTTATATGTTTTAAAAAATTGCTAAATACTTACTATTTACAAAGTACAAAATTATAATACTTTATATAAAGCCATTATTACTTTAATTAACTTTGAATAAGTGCATATATTAAATATAAAATATTTTTAGATATAATATTTACTTTTATTTTTATTATAGATTTTTTTAAATATAAATTTAGTTATTTATAATTTTTATATTAGCAATTAAGATTAGTATATGTATTTTTTTAGTATATAAAGCTAACAAGAGATATGAAAATATTACCACACTTCTTAATACATTTGCACATCATTTAGAAATTAAATTAAATAGCCAAAATATTTTTGTCCATGCAGGAATTACAGCCACAGAACTTTATAAAAACTGCAAAATTGATAAATCAGATATCACTGAATTTTTTAGTAGATAAATCAATCTCTGAAAATAATTCTAGCTGAAAAAAAGAAATTGGAGAGCAAGTAAAGGTAATAAAAAGATTGGAAGAATACTGTGATGTGGGTAAAACGTACGCTTTAAAATCCCTACTCGTTAGGGTAAACTGGGAAGGGTTTGCATAATGTTAAATAATAATACTACTATGTCTTGAAAGAGGACGTTCGATTTGGCAGAGCCAAAGTATATAGTTTATTTATTATAATATTTGTAAGACACTTTACATGTTGATAAAATGCTACGCTTATATAATAATTACATATATGCTCATTATGCTATATATGCTATTTATGCTAGTTATCCTATATATGCTAGTTATGCTATTTTGCTTAATTCTGCTGTTTATGCTAAATCTACCTAATATGATACTTTCGCTAAATTTACTATATCTGCAAGTTATACTAAATATGTAAAGTAAACAATAATGCAATTGATTCATAATTTTGCACCTAATGCATCAGCAATTTTTTTCTAATCGTTACAATACCAAAAAAATATATATAATTTAGTAGCATTAGAATTTTAAAAAAAAATAAACCAATATGAACTCACAGAGATAGTATAATTAATCAAAAAACACAGATTAAAAATAAATCTAAAAGAGAAAAATGAAATCAAACCCAATTTAATGATATAGTAAAATTTATTATTAATTGTTTTAACTAAATAATTAATTTATTTTATATTTTTTACTGCTTTATAGCTAGTAATATTAAACAATTGTAAGATTAAATAATAGACTAACTTTTTAAAATTAATTTATCTTTTATTAAAATAAGTTTCTTTCTATATACAATATATTATTAGTAGCAATAGCAGTTTATTCTTTTAAATTAATTTTATTAATTGCTTTCTTTTAATTAATTTTATTAGTTTAAAGCTATATCTTAAAGTAGTGCTTATATACAACAATTTAAATAAAAAATAATCAAAATTTTTAAAATATTTTTTATTTTTTTTTGAATTATAAATAAAATACAAAATAGAAGCTCTTTGTATTAAACAAAGAAAATTAAATGTTAAAATCTTTTCTGTTATAAAAATTTAAATTATACTTTATAGTAATAACTGTCGGAGATGATGCTGAAATTCAGGGTTCCCATTTAAATATATAATACTTACTAAAATTCATACATACTTTTTTACTAACAACACTACCCTCAAACCCTAACCTAACTCTAAAAAAAAAAACCCTAACGAAAAGGCCTGAAAATTTTTTAAAATTTCATAATAAAATAAGTCAAAATTTCAGCATCATCCCCGACAATAATTATATTTAATTTTTACCTTTTTTTAATCTAAAAAACTAAGTATTATATTAATATTTTTTTTTGTACTTCTTTACTCTTTTTATCTCAACTTTTGACATAAACATTTCTCCTGCTAAACCTAAGTTCTTATTCTTAGCATTAGATTTATATAATAAAATTTTTTTTGATTGTGTAAAAAACTTTCATTAAATTTAATAAAAAAAAATATTATTAAGTGAAATATTAAAGTTGTTAACCAAAGAAAAAAGAAAGTGAAAGAAAATAAAAGGAGTTTTGTGATTGTAGTAAAGCTAAACTTATGAAATATGTAACTTTAAATTGAAAAATAGTATAGAAATATAATAAAAACCTGGGAATAAATTAGTATTATCCATAACGTGGACAATAACAACACATACATCTGTAAACTGCCATCCAAAAACTGACTCTAACTTTTTACTAATATTAAACCTATATTGGACCCTGAGTCTAGAGAGTTTGTACAATTAGAAGAAAAGTTTAAAAGTATACATGTCTTTCATTTAATATGAGTGGACTAGATATTTAAAAAAACTGTAATTAGTTATTGTAGATTTTGAGATTCACACTCAGGGCTAATACATAGTGGGTTTGATATCTGGGTCTTTAGATAGCAGTTTAATATCCACAGATAATCAGTTGACTAAAATAAGGCAATGAGTCTTTCTAGTGGTATTTTTGTTAGAATATATTAAAAAGAGCATTAGGTATTTAATTTAAACAGAATATTAATATAGTTACTCTTTTTACAGTAAATATCTCTATGGTATGGCATTATACATTAAAAAAAAGAACTATGAATTTAGGGGAGTGCCGTTTATTACATAATTTCAAGAGGTGGGAGGGTAGGGTGTGCAATGCTATAATATATAGATATATAGTTAGGGTAATATATAGGGTCGTTGTCTTGAAAATGACCTTATGGTACATGATACTATAAAATCATTTTCAAGGCAAAGACCCCATATGTCAATCATTATTAGCAAATTTTTTAATGTCAATATAAATTTTTTTTATAGTCTGAGATAAATATTAAATTACTGATCTGAGTTAAAATACTAAATTACTGATCTGAGTTAAATAAATTTTTGA
>CAJVPY010005256.1:0-11655 GCA_910591965.1 Dentiscutata erythropus
ATATAAAAAACTATCAATAGACATATATTTGTCTAATGACTTTTTCCCATTAGACTATGTAAGCTCACAACCCTGCCTAAAGACACTAGGTCCTAAAATTTGGACTTGGTTTTTAAAGACCAAGTTTAAAGACCAGGTCCTAAAGTCCTGGACCTAAGGACTTTACCAACCCTAAATGTAGCACATAATTTATTGTTGCGATAAATTATATACCAGTGTAAAATTCAGTTTGAAGAGTATGTGCGTACTCATATGATTACATGCGATCCGCACATGCGCACATCGAATTTTTTACACCGGCACACGCGCACGCTCTATAAGTGCATTTCACATGCACTTTCCCTATAATGATAAACTTACTTAATTTGATCGGTCTAATGCAGTAATGTATTATATTTAGATCAGAGTTTGAGCAACTGGACAATTGGAAATCTGTCCCTGTCCAGTAGAAAGCAATGGATTAAGAAAATAGACTCTGGGCAATACCTTAATTTTCGGCCAATAGTATCCCCTTGTTAAAGTGCCCGCCTAACATTAATTAAATAGTAAATTGCCAGTTCGAGAGGGTGCTAATCAATTTTTAAGATTTAGAATTTAAGAGGCCCAGGGTACTATTTACTGAAAATTACAAGTTACGGTACGATTCCCCGAAAGTTATTTCCTATAGGCCACTTACCCGACATCACACAGGGTGACAATCTGCTAAAAATGTATAGCTGCAACTAATCAAATACTAACCCTAACTCTAATTCTATTCTATGTAATGTCGGGTGTCCTGTCAAGAAAATAACTTTCGGGAATTGAGCGACAACCTTTAAATCATTGTAACAAAAAAAAAAAAAAAAGAAAAGAAAAGGTTTATAACAAAGCATTAAAATTTTCGAATTCCTTTGTGATAGATAATCATCAGGGGTTACAGTAATTTGAAAAGCATAATTTTATTAACAACCAGTGTTGTACATGGGACAATTTTGAACAATTTTGGACATTTTTTCAAATCAAAATTACTCAAAATTTTATTAAGATAATCTATTTTAATTTTTTCATAAATGAATCCAGCACCTAAAAAAATATATAATTATATATTTTTAAATTACTTTATTGATTATTTAAACTTGGGACATAGACTTGGACGATTTTGGACGATTTTGGACAATCTTGGACGTTGGGCATAGTATGGACGCGTCCCATGTACAACACTGATTACAACTATATCAGGACATACATTGGACAATTCGGAAATGTCCAGTCCAGTAAAAAAGCATTGGATATATAGATTGCACAACCCTGCGGCCAACGGTCAATGGAACATCGGCCCAAAATTTCTAATTTATACAATCATATTACTAGTTTTTACTATAAAAATTTTGGCCATTTCGGCCAAATAATTTTCTTGTCCTTTTGGCCAATGACCACGGCCAATGGCTGGCCAAGTGACAACACTGATTTAGATTATTCTCCATAAAAATACCCTGATCCGTATGTGTAAAGCGGAAACGAAGTTTCCGCTAATACCCAACGGCTCAGGATATTTTTATTACGAATATTCTATAAACGCACTTTTACCCAACAACATTTATTGAGGGTTGATTGCATTGAATTTAGAAATCTTCTCTTATTTCAAAATAACGCACATGTGTATTCGAAATATTATTTCACGCTTATGCGGTATTTACGAAATGATACTGAAATCTTCCGGATTAAAATATTAGGCGGCAACCTTTTTGTTCAATATTGACTAGAAACTAGGTAGGTATACAAATATGACTAAATTCGCTTCGAGTTCCACGACCTTTAATATCATAATAATAAATATATTAGTAAACGTGCATTAATTCTGTTTTTTTTTTTTTTTAAAAAAAAAAAAAAAAATCGTATCCCCATCAATGACAAATTGTACACTTCACACCTATAACGCTGCATAATGTTCTATAACATATCATGCGGCGCCTCAAACAGAAGAGCTTTTCATTTCAGTATTGCAAGTGTATTAAAGGTCTAAAATCAAATTCTGTTATAAAGTTGATTTTGAACTTTTACTTGCTTGGTTTTCACTTTGTGATTTATTTATGTGATGAAATAAAAACTTACGTACATCGAAACGTTGATGATAATGGTTAGAGTGATTGTTCAATCTCGGGTGAGAAAAAAAAAGAACCATCGTTATCAAGATTTTATTATTACCGCAAATATATATATATATATATATATAATTTTTTCGATTGAAATTAAATGTTTTATTTGCTGTTAAAATACATCATATTTAATACTCTAAGCAAAATTATTATTAGAACTGGAGAAGAATGAATTGCAGATGATTTCATAAAAAAAAATTTTTTTTATAACGGCTGATTGTGATGTATCACTACCAATCAGAGTTGCTGAATTGAGATCAAGATAAATCTTAGTTTTGTCACGTGCTGATTTGGCTAACCAATCAAATTTGCGAAATTTTTTGTGCAACTTTACATACATACATATAAAAAGATTTATAATGCGATTTCAATAAAAATTACGGCTTCTTTTTTAAGATCTATCATTAATCATGAAGATCGTAGCGCTAATAAGCGGTGGAAAAGATAGTTGTTTTAATATGATGCATTGCGTTGCTAATGGTCATCAGATTACTGCATTGGCAAACTTGAAGCCTCTTACGGATTCTCGAAAAGGTACTTTCAACGACCTTATACATATGTAGATGTAATTAACTCTTTTTTGATCATAGATGAACTTGATAGTTTTCTTTATCAAACGGTTGGTCATAATGCGATCTCATACTATGCCGAATGTATGGGCTTACCTTTATACAGGCGTGAAATTTTTGGTCAATCATTAATACAAGATGCAGATTACAAGTTGACTATCGGTGATGAAACTGAAGATTTGTTTGAATTGTTGAAAGAAGTTAAGGTTAGTGAATTTGAAGGTTTTTTTACATTTAAATAATGTTAGATATTGAAGATGTACTAATGTTATTTAATTGTTAGGAATCAAATCCAGATGTTCAAGGAGTTTCTGTTGGTGCAATATTATCAAATTATCAACGTGTCCGTGTTGAAAATGTGTAAATGTAATTTCATACTGCTAATTAGCTTCTTCATTGGCTAGGTTAGTATCATTAATTCGCATTCACAATTTTTATCACACAATAGATGTAGTCGATTAGGGCTTACACCTATTGCATATCTTTGGCGAAGAAATCAAAAGGAATTGCTATCTGAAATGATTGATGCTGGGATTAATGCTATATTGATTAAAGTTGCTGCTATTGGCGAGTGTTGATTTATAATTTATTTATTTATCTATCTATTTATTTTTATTTATTTATTTGTTTGTTTGTTTTTTGAGATTTTGAATGTTGACTTCATAACTTCATATAGGTCTCAAAACAACACATTTGGGTAAATCTATTAAAGAGCTATATCCTTATTTATGTAGTTTGGTATGACTGAATGGCAGTAAATGTTTTCGCAATCCATTTTAATCATCATTTAACATGAAAACCTTCATCTTATTAGAATGAAAAATATGATGTTCATATATGTGGTGAAGGAGGTGAATATGAAACATTTATTTTGGATTGTCCATTATTTATCAAGAGGCTACATGTGTAAGAATTTAAATCTTTATAAATATATCAGTGATTTCTGATATACATATTAAATCTTCATGATCATGCTGCGAATATTTTAATAGTGAAAATAGTGAAATAATCATGCATTCAGATAATGCATTTGCAGAAGTAGCTTATCTTCAATTAAAAAAGTTAGTTGTGATGGATAAACCAGTTAACATTGCTATGACGAACTTGATTAAAGTTCCCGCATGGAGTGATGGTTTTGAAGATATCTTGAGTAAAGCAGAGGTATTGCTTTTTAAATAGGGTATATTGTTACTTTTAGTTTTCAAATCAATCTAATTGTTGGGATGCTTAAGATATTTAAAGGCGAGAATGTATTAAAAAACGTCGTTCCGAAAATAGACATTGATTACATCCCAGAGATGAATAATGATTACATAGGTAATTGACTAACTACAATATATTCCCGAAAATGAGCACCCTTTATATAGTCCTGATGATATAAGTTAATTTTCATCATTTCTTCATTTCTGGTATCTAAGATTAATTCTATCCAGAAAGAAAGGTGCTTATTTCCTGGAGCATATAATATATTAACTCCTTTAATATTTTGCCATGAGCGCATCTTGACAAACGCGTAACAAAAGGTTTTTTTATCATGACATGAAATCTGTAGAACTTTATACTGCGCATGCAAATCCACCTTATTTCGCCATATCCGGAACTACTGCTTATAACCATAAAAGTTCTCAATCTCCGTTGAATACGATTGAAGAAGAAACGCGTGTATGTATGAAGAACCTCGAAGGTAGCCAGATTTGACACGTAAATTTATTATATAACTGTTTTTTATGAAAGTATGAGAATTAATGCTAGGTTCTACAAATTAGAAAAGTTGGCTAAATTAGGATTAAATTGGGCCGATGTCATAAATATGAACGTGTTTATCAAAGATATGAAAGAATTTGGGAGAATGAATATGATTTATAAATCTTTTTTCGATATAAACCCACCAACTAGGTAACATTTATTTCTTTAATTTCTTAACTATAAATTTCATGTATAAATAATAATATATTTGTATTAGAGCATGTGTTGAATGTAACCTTTCATCACCGGCGAATGTCCAGATCGATTTAGTTGCTATAAAATTTAGTGACTATTCAAACATTAAACCAGTGAACACTATGCATGTTCAAAGCATGTCATATTGGGCACCTGCAAATATTGGGCCTTATTCTCAAGCTAAAATAGTAAATTCTAAATTAAAGTTACAAAATTGAAAATTCAAGTTTTTTATATCGATTATAATTTTTCTTTCTTTTAGATAAACAATCATGCATATATAGCAGGACAAATTGGTTTAATTCCTGCATCGTTGAAGTTTCCAAATCCTCTAAGTCTACAATCCCAAACCATACTTTCATTAAAAAATTTAGAAAGAATTACGTCAGTTTTGGAATTGGATGTTTGGAAATTTTCGGTGGGGTGTATTTGTTTTGTTGATGAGGACACGTCTTTTGAAGTTGTGCAAAAGGCTTGGAAGCATATTTGTGAATGGAGAAAGGGTGAAGTGAGTTGGCATATGTATAAATGGTTGAATTTTAATCTTTAAATTAGTTAAATTAGAATTAGTCTCTTAACCTTTTTTAATATAGAATTGTTGCAAGATACCACCGAGTCTTTACATTGCCGTACCATCACTTCCTCGGGAAGCTAAAGTTGAATGGCAAGTTTTGTTACATGATGGAAAAATAAACCGCAAAAATTATAATGACGATTTGGAAGAAGGTTCAGGGATTTTAAATTCTGAACCTATTACATGGGAAGGTTATTATTATTATTATTATTATTTAAATCCTTTTTTATTGTTGATTTGTTCAAATTAAATGAACGTGCCAAATTTGATTCCTATTTGCCTACTATAATTAAAGATACTTTAGACACGAAAAATTCCTGCATAATAAAAACAGCTACATTGTTTATAAATCCCATACTAAATAGTATTATAACAATAAGGGTTGAAAAAAGTGAGTTCTTATTTTATTTCAGTTTATATTTTATTTAATTTTATTTATTCACACTAATACTTGTTTTTTTCTTTATTAATAGGCACTACTCTAACAACTTTATTAACCTCAATAGAACTCGGATTACTCAAAATACATGATCAATTTTGTAAATACAACTTTCTGGAGGGTAAAAATGATCCAACCAGCACAATATTTTGGAACAGTATATTCTCTATAAGATTTTTTTACTCAGAAAAAATTGAAGTTGAGGCTGCAACTTTGGAAAAAGGTATTTTTTTTTAGTATTATATTTTATATAAATCAAATATTTTTTCTTATTCGTTACTTTTATTTATCATTTGGTATAGGTGTAAAATCAACGATAAATTCTAAATTCCCATCAGATATGAAACCTGCCATGACATTTATTCCAGTTATAGCCATTAGTGAGGAATGTGCGGTGGGTATTTGCGTTCAATGTGGTTTCTGAACAGGTATATAAAAGGTTTCTTGTTAATAAAAAGATCAATAGGTCTAGATACTTTATCTATGAGAATTCTTAGTAATGAAATCTTTAACCAAAATCTATTTTTTTTATTTTTGTTTTTTGTACATTCTAGTTTTATAAAAAGTTTGAGAGTTTTATTGCGCCTTTTGCCATAGGCATAAAATTAGCATTAGGTTTAAATAGTAATGGATATTTGTTAAACTTCTTATAACTAGTGGTTCTAATTACATCTTTAAAATATTTATATAAGGAAAAACATATGTTACAATTACATAGTAATGATATACTATTTATGAATTTTTCGATAAGATTACTACAGAAATTTGTGCAGAATTGTCTTCGTTGGTCGTCTCCAAACCCGAAGTTTGCACAAGACTCCGGATCTGGGAATTGCAATAAGCTGTACCATTTTCCCAATGTATCTAATATTTCTTGCCTTGCCTTCAATAATTTAACATTACATATAGTTCAATATAGCTCAAATATTTGTTTGAGAAGAATATTTGTAGGTGACATTGGAAATTTTTCGACCCTTTCAATATATTTTCCTACGTGTTAGATGATACAATTATATTCATGAGAAAGCACGAATTGAAAATACGTATTGCTAACAACTTCTGAAAAATATTGAAATTAAATTTGTGGAATATTGTGTGCAGGCACATCAACAAAATTTTGAACGTGCAGCATTCCATAAGTTTTAAGTTTTAATCAACGCTTTTTGTAAATTGCATATTTTCAAAAATTGCAATACTCCACAATTCTACTAATTCTACTTAGCTGATTAAAATAATTATATTGAATTGATTTTAATTTTAATTATTGCTACAAGTATTTCTTTTACTTTTGTGAGTGTTTTCAAATGTTCATACCTATATGGTTGTGTATAAATACTCTTGGTTCATTTATGTACTAATGTTTTAACAAAAAAATGCTATATTTTACAGCAATGCTAACAAATAATCTTCGGAAGAAAGTTAAAAAAAATCCCATTGATGATCTTTCTTGAGTTTAAATATATGAGAGAATCACCATCTAATAATGAGGTTCTTTATACATGCCTTAAAATGCTTTCGATGATAGACTCTTAATATCATACGTATTTAATATCTTGATCCCATGTTTTTCCAGTTCTCTAATAGACACATTCTGTACATACCTATTACTGTCATAATTTCCATATTTTTTCAAAGTCTTGCGTTTAGAAGCAAAGTTGAGAACAGTAAGTGCACTCTCTTCAAAATCATGATAACAATCAATTGAAATAATTAAAGTTGATAATGGAGCTTTGCAATTATTAATAAAATCGGTAAATGCCTCATTAGAAATGTATAAACCATCTAATTTCAGGTAAACCACCGAAGTGGGAAGATGTTCTCTTAATAATTGTAATGATTTAGTTGTGTCTTCGGTGGATAATCGGAATATTCCGCCGAATGATATTTCTAGTTGTTGAATTTTTGTAGAGCCAATCCAAGTAATTAGGCTATAATTGTAAACCGATACCTCTATGTATAAAATGGTAAGGTTTGGACAATGGTCTAATGCAGCTTGTGTAGTTTCAGTGCAAACATTGTCCAGTACCATCTGTTGTAAAGTGACACCTGCCTTAGCAATAAGTGCTGCAGTAATAGAGTTTGACCATGAATTTCTCAGTAAAGATAAAAATTTTAGACGGAATGACGCTGTAGACAGCATAATACTATGTTCTATTGTCATATTTCGACATTTCTGTAGACAAAGAGACTCTAATGAATGGAAGCCAGCCAAAGCAACAATTGAAATCTCATTAAATTTAACTGATCGAAATGCTAACGAAGTTACATATTTTGCCTGTGATTCCATGACTGGAACCAAGAGTGGCCTAAATTGATAAAGATTTCCTTTCAGAATCATATTATTCTTAAAAGAGACTTCTTTGATACCTTTTTGTACTCTAATGATCTGAACAATTGCATTTAGAACGCCTGGGTCAGCCTTTTCATGTATGTAAACTTTCATATGCGTTATTTTTTTGCAAACTAATTCTAATTTCTGTAATAGTTGTATGGTTTTTTGATACTTTTCAGCACTATCACTCCAATCGATTCTGCATGTGAAACTTCGTACATGAGATAAAGCAGACATTGAATCGGAGAAATTTGGTACATTCGAAATACCGGATCGAACATACAAAGGCATAATAGATACCGATTGTATCTTCACGCATTGACGCATGAACATGCGCCAGAGTGAATAAGTAAGAGCCTCAGCTCTATGATCATATTCGACAAAAGGAAAAGTAAGTTTCTTTCCCTGAAACCATCCTTTTACACCTTTGTCTATAGCATTATCGGAAAGTTCTTGAAGATATTTTTCATAAGGAAATAATGTCGGTCGAATATCAAGAAAATCTATTCTGTAAGGGATCAAATATGCAAGTTCATCTTGGTTAAGACATGAAACATAAGTCTGTATTATAAGAGTACGACTCGTGCGATGCTTATTTGTAAAAGGTTTGGATGAAATTGTAAACGGCCGACACCATAAAATTGGGACCGTTATTCGACACCAAAGACGATTTACTAAGAGACATCGGTACAAAGTACGCATATCATCATGAAGTTGTGGCAAGATATCATAAATTATATCATTAGGTAATGCCATTTTCCCTTTTTTCCCAGATAAATAAAAAAAGAAAAAAAAAACTATTAAGATTTTTTTATTCGGTATCAATTTTGTGTTATACACAAGCTGCATGTCATATGATTACAAATATTAGTGTTATCATGCGATCATTATCGTTATTCACCAATACAACATATAAATGCGCTATATAAATTTTTAGCTTTATAAATTTTGTTCTCGATAAATGCACATTCTAAAAGTGTGCCTTTTGCTTCAATTTACTATTACCTCAAAAAGGAATGCAATGAGAGAATTATACGGTAAATAAAATTCATGAATATATACTGTATGTAAATTGCACTATATATTTTGAATTTGATTTCGACCAGTTGAGTTAGAGTATGTAGCACGGATAAAAACTTTGCATGCCACAAATCCACGTGATAAATATATTCGATTTGGGTTGGTCAGTTATTACTAAATATAAAATTGTAGAGCTAACACAAAAACTAATCTTCGGAACTATCTTCTATGATATATAGTTTTCAAAGGAATTTTATAAACCCGACCCAATGAATTTTACGACACACGACTAGTTACGGCTACGGTTACACCGTTTGCACGGTCATGTGCTATTTATAATACTACAAAAGCATTAACGTTAATTTAACGTACGTACGTATATTATCTATAGCTAAAAGTGTATTTGAAATATATATACATTAGGTATATATATATTATATATATGCAAAGGTAGCACTAAATAATGTTTTTTAAAGAGATAAATTTGAAAAAAATAGAGTTTATTATAATGTGTCGTAATGGGTTATTGCACTATGTTGCTACTCGAATAACCGTGGGTTCGAGACCGGGCTCGATGAGTTGTCTGTCTATTAGTTTCTGGGCGCGCGACCATCATGTGAGGAGGTTACCCTAGGTACTTTGGGGTATGGTGACCGTCACTTGACGAGTTATCTCTCTATTTGTTTCTGGGCGCGCGACCATCATGTGAGGAGGTTACCCTAGGGGCTGTGGGCTATGGTAACCGTCAGCTGGATCATTAAATTTTTTTTTTCTTTTAAAGTTTATAAAAATTATTGTCATGGTTGAAGCTTGAATTTTTTTAAATATTTTAAGAATTATATGACATAATGTAAAATACCTGTTAGTACGTTTTTGAGATATAGCACCCGGTGAATTTTCTAGTTAAAATAATACATATTTTAATATATTTTAATGGAAAATTTTAACTCTCCCGAAGGTGAAATTCACCGAGGATGCTATATCTCAAAAACATACTAACTAAACAGGATCGGGTACTCTAAGTAAAAATGTTTAGGACCCTCAAAAACCTTATGAGAACTGAAATCTAATCTATATCATGTTATATAAAACCCCTTATTATCCTAAAACTGCGCCCAACCTTAAAAATTCTTGGGCCAGTAAATTTCATCGTCGGTTAATCATAACCAAATTCTATTTTAATATAATTTTTGGTGTGCATTTTTTAACTTTTTAATAGTTAGGTTAGGTTTAAAATTAATTTTTATAATAAAAGTACAGGGGGGTACCATATTATTGTGGACACTTTTGAAACTGCAGTTTCTCGAAATCGGGTAAGTAAGTAGTACGGCAAATGCCGTCGATTCCATTGAATCGTAACTTTAATTAGCTTCGTAACTTCAATTAGTTGCTAATTAACCCATAAAATTATATGTAATAACTGCATAACAAAAAAAACTTCATGCAACTGCTACGTAATAATAATTAAATATATATGTATATAACATTTACTTCAAAATTTCTTTTAGTGAAGCTTTTTCTTATAATGAATACTCTCAAAAATTTTACAAATAAAAGTAAATTGTTTCGTAACAATAATACAGCACACGATCATATATAAAGTTACGGCGCATAAAAAAGCTACGATGATATGCTACAATAAATGCAGTACAAATATTACGATATTTCGTAATTTAAAGTCAAATGCGACGATAAGTTGTAATTTAATTATGTCACGGCTTAAAGATTGATCCCGAAACCCTAACCTTCTTAAACTCTTTAGATTTAGGATAGTATTAGCTAATTTTGAATATGAGTGCCGCCAAAGGAAACCCTATCATTGTACCGGACACAATTTATTTAATTTATTAGGGAGCAAGTCTGGTACAAATATAATTGAAAGCCTCGCTTCTTTACCTACAGAATAATTTAATCAGGTATAATTATATTCACTGATAAGTTCCATTATGGCAATATTTTGTTAAAAATGTTAAATTTATATGTTTAATGAAATTCTACTTCCATTATTCCAAGTCAAAGAACTTATATACGCTTTAATCTTTAACTCTGTAAACTTACTTGTTAGTTCTGAAATTGTATATTAGTTTACTGATAATATTTTTATATGCATTTTGACTATAAATTAAATCAAGATTCCTGTGAAATCCTATAAATAGTAACTTAAACAAAAAAATTTAATTATATAGTAAAAATAATTTATTAAATTTTTATTACCAATTATTCATTTCAATAATTTTGTTTTGCAATTCCAATTTTAAATTTCTCTTTCATTTATATTTAGTTGATTACTATCTTCTTCTAAATTATTCTTATCTGCAGTGTTATTCTCATCATCTTCTTTTAAATCATCAATACTAATATTTTTTTAAATTTAAGCATTCTAAAAATGTATTAACATTGCATTATATACTATTTTTATCTCTTAAGCTGTAGAGTTCATGTAACAATTTTAGCTTAAAAATAGCATAAATTTAGTTATGATTTATTTTTTGGAGTTATCTAAATATCGCACAGTGCAATACTCTTATTTATCATCCAACCAATCAAATTTCAGGACTAGGTGTAACGTAAAAAATGCAAAAAAACTGTAATTTTTTAAAAAGCACCAATATATCAAAATTTTGCATAGGAAACAGCTCTCCATA
>CAJVPY010005257.1:0-11653 GCA_910591965.1 Dentiscutata erythropus
ATTTTAATTTAAAAAATATATAGAATCAAAATAAAAAAGTTTTTACTAAATTTAATCGAATGGTTACTAAGAAATCTACGCTAGAAGTTTAAAAAAATTCAAAATTTTCAAAAGGATTTTCAATTTAATTGATTCTAATTGGTGAATATTTGGGCTCCGGAATCAGATTGGAAAGGATCTACAGTGATCTTCAGCTCGGGATTTTCTTGACATACGAGACACGCCGATAACAGAGATAATTCACGTGCATGCTGTGTCAGTATAATTTCTCTTAATTTGGGTTTCCCACCCAGATCTGCCAGATATCCCAGATATATCAGAACCGCCAGATCTGGAGAATCAAGATTATTTGGGTGAAATGGTGGATCTTAATGATATGGACTATAAGGCTGATGATGATATTTGGGATATGGGAGATTTCTGGGAATGTAAATAATAGAATTACAATTATAAATAAAGGCCTTCTGGCCCTTCGGAAATGACAGACAGTTCCAGTTTTATCTAAATAATAAAGTACCTAAGTCATATAAACATGTCCTACTAACTACATACATTTGTTAATAAACCACTCATCCAATCTAACACGCCTTTTTCGACCCAAAGTAACCTAAGTTTTGGTTACACAAACCTTCTACCGGTTTAGCGACAGACTCACCAATTTCAGGTCTGACACTGGGTCACTTGATAAATCAAAATGTTTCTACCACAAAATTTGAAAGCCACTTTTCTGAAAGAACATAATACCTACTGACTAAATTGGCTAGCATTATAACTAATGCCGGCCAACCTTGTAGGTATTCGATACTTTCAGGAATCTGTTTTTCGGGATCTTGTAGGTTCTACCACAAAAATCCCGAAAACCATTTTCTCGAAAGAACGTAATACTGACTTAATTGGTCAATATTATAACCAATGCTGGCTAATTTTGTCGGTGTTAGGTCCTTTCAGGAATCTGTCTGTCTGGATTTTGTGGTAAAACCATCCAAAAAAAGGTATATACATATTGTCTTTTAAGTTAACTGGAAAAGTTAATGCATTAAGGGATAAAGAATTATGCAAATTTGTTCAATCGAGAGATATCTTGTTGAGAATTTTCTTTTCAGGGAATAATCTTTTTGGAGAATTATTTTTTCGGAGAAACATCCTTTCAGGGAAATATATCATATAATATTTGTTGGTAAAAAGGTTTCGAAAAAAGTCTTGTCAGAGAAACAGGAGTTCGAAGAAAAGGTTTTGTCGGTGAAAAAGTCTGTTGAATAAATTTTTTTCGGAAGTTCAGGTTGTCGGGGAATTGGCTGTGTCGGGAAAAAAAAAAAAATAGGTAAAAATTTTTTCAGTGAAATATACTGACAGAAATATGTCTTGTCAGAAAAGGGATGTCAGTATTATGGGATCAGTGAAATAGTATTTCAGGAAGGTGGGTTTCGGGAAAGTAAGAATTAACGTCCAAAATGCCCTTGGTACTCTAAATGAAAATTAACCTTGGACAATTCAGATATTGAATGCCAAGAAACCCAAGAGCATGAATTACTTGAAGAGCTTTGGCTGTACGCACCAGTATAATGGTCAACTCAATACAGGATTCTGATGATGAAATAAAAAAAACCTTACATAAAATCTTTTTGATTTGGAGTGTTGATATTGCTCAAGCGTTAATAACATTGACAAAATCCAAGATTTTAGTTTTCATTTACTATTTGGCACTTCAATCATTGCAACGTACATGTAGGAACTATATTCGTTCAAGAGCGATTGAGCTTTTAATTGCTCTTGCTGCAAGACATTCAATGTTTTTATCAGAGTTTAAAGTAATTTGAATAGTTGCGGATCAAATGAACAAGAAAAGTTTTAAAAGCTTTTTAATATAATCATATATCGATCCCAATATGAATGACAACTATATTAAATATTGTTGCAAATGAACTAGTATGTCCAATTACTAACGATTAGGCGGCATCCATAATTTACGTTAAACTAGTACTGTATTGTATAGAAATCGATGATACCATCTGGTATTATTTTTGCATTATATTTAAGATTTCTATAACAATACCGTTTTAACGTAAATTATGGATGCCACCTTATTGTAAAAAGTTACCATGCAAACGCTACTTTAGTGAAGTTGGAATCAAAGGATGAACTAAAGAGTGTAAAGGCAAACCCAACTTTTTTCTTGCTGACCCATTTAAAACCTTTGAAAATCAAAAGCTTGGAATCTTCTTGCTGATATATATCTTAAAATAGGTGTTTCTGAATTGTCACTTCGTCATATTTCTCGGACAATTAACTTGTTCAAAAAAACCTTCAATCATTGTTAACTCGTAGCATAACATAACATGAGAATGAGCTACATGATTTAGATATGATATTGTCCTCTACTTTTCAATCAACAAATTCTTCTCGATTAAAGTCATTTATTATAATGTCTTATTTTAAAATTTTAGATATCTTCGACCAGAAAATGAGACTATCATAACTGATCCTTTGATGGGACACGGCTAGAGATGTGCGAATGCATGTTTTTTTGGCTTTGCATCACATAATGCAACATTATGTCGCATGATGCATTATGTAAGTCTGTATAATATACTGTGGACCTTTCAAAACCTATATGCAGCGTACAGACTTTGTATTACTACTGAGAGGTTATCGGATTCGAAAACATAAACTATTGTGGAAACAGACATTGGTAGATTAATTTTTTATTGGATTTCACAGGCTATTGATTTTGATAGGAACAAGTGTCTATAAAGTGATTATTAAAATGATATAGATCAAAATTACATAATAATTTCTATGTGCATTTTTAAATTTTAGGCAACCTGCATCGCATTATGCAGCATTATACATTGCCTGCGTAATGCATACGGCACATCTCTAGACACAGCGAATTATATTTAAATCAAAATAAGTATCCATTAGCTAAACGTGACTTGAATAAACTTTACAATGGGAAAATAATCCTTTGAAGGACTTGATTTACGTGGCTTGCTTTATATTAATACATTTAATCATCAGTTTGCCATATCTAAATATGATCATTTGTTGAAACTAAATTATAAAAATGAATATATGTTGAATATAAAAGCACGCGCGCATTCAAAAATGGGAAATCTCGAACAAGCATTTAATGATTCAAATAATTCTTTAAATCTTAACCCAGCAAGTGGATTCTCATACTATGTATGAAGCAGGTTCTTGTATGATATGTGCAGATATGAAAGTGCAATAAATTTTATAAAAGCAGCTTATATCATTCAAGGACCGAACACAGATTATATTTTTTAATATCTCAAGTTATATTTTTTATTTCAGTACACGGATGCAATCTATTACCTTTCTAACATTATCGAATATCATAATGAAATTACTGGAGGTTTTTTTCTAAATTGACTTTATTACACTTCGAGGATATCTCTAGAAGGCAAAGAAGAAAATGCATTTAATGACTTTCAGTCATCATTGAAAATTGACCCAGAAAATGTAAATCATTAGAATGCCGTGGTCATCTACATACCAGGCCTCAAACCTTTGAAAAAGCAATAAAAGATGCAATAGAGGTTTATAAAAAATATTATAAACAATTTTATGGTGTACATATCTGTATCATACATATTTGTATTTAAAATGAGCGATGAAAATGCTTTAAAAGATTGGATACATTTGATAGCTTGACCTTGAACTTGATATAATA
This sequence comes from Dentiscutata erythropus, assembly GCA_910591965.1. Classification (NCBI taxonomy): domain Eukaryota; kingdom Fungi; phylum Glomeromycota; class Glomeromycetes; order Diversisporales; family Gigasporaceae; genus Dentiscutata; species Dentiscutata erythropus. The sequence goes on from CAJVPY010005257.1 coordinate 3,695, forward strand.
TCAGAAAGAAAAGATCTATCCAGAGTTCTAGCCTTTATCGAAAATAAAATCGGGAACTGTGAGAAGGCATTAGAGAATTTGGATAAGGCAATAAAATTTCTGCAGGATAGTATGACTATGGTTCTACTTGTTGAACGTGCATCTGTATATTTTTCAATCAGCCGACTCGAGGGTGCATTAATGGATTAAGGAAAGCACTAATAGTTGAACCAAAAAATGTCTACATGTCAAAGCCATGATTAAAGTAATTTGTCTTTGTGAACTTTTATCGTTCACATAGTCAAGATGCTTGTATGGAAAGGCTTAGTTGGCAACCCGGATCCACAAATATAGGGATGTTAAATAGTGCGTCTGGTCTGGTCCCGGTCCGTCCCATAAAAAGTCCGTCCAGGACTAGTTGAAAACTAGCTCACCCCCTTGTCAAAAACAAGTCCTATAGTAGTCCCGACCTAGCGGTTTAATATAGATTTTATAATACATTTTATTACAAACTTTACCATTATTGATCGAAAAGTCGGCATTTAACTAATTTTAACCTAATTCATCAATTAGAGTATCTGTCATTGATTTCCCAATTAGCGGACTTTATTTAAAGTACCACCACTCAGGGTGTATTGTTGTTGATTCAAATTTTATTTAATGTGTCAAAATAACATTTTATTCATATCATGTACTGTCCCTACTAGTCTCTAAAAAGTCCGGTCTGAACCCGGTCCGAACTAGTTCCCTGTGGACCATTTAACATCCCTACACAAATACCACAATCAACCTTGAAACGTCTTAAAGAGGAAATTTCGTTCCAATATGACATAGTTGACACATTTGATCATGAAAAAATATTTGAAAAGTTTCATGACAATTTGAAAAATTTTTATTAATGAATAAAAATATTGATTTGATGGACAATGAAGATAGTGAAGTACTTGACTTAACAGACAATAATGAGCCAAATATCATTAATTATGATCTGTTTTTCGAAGGGATTCATTCAATGAACGACTAACATTTTAAGATCCTATCTAATGAGGAAAATGCTAATCAATATTACAAGATCATAAAAAATGAAGAAAGTAGTTTTGATAGAGATTTTCGGAATACACCCAATAAATTTGATTTATTTTATGCTGCTCGACTAGAAAATGGATATCTTGACTGACAACTATTCGACAGAGCAATGGATTTATTTGGAAAAGGTGATTATTATCATTGTAAAGAAATTTACAACTCATAAAGGAAAGCTATCCACAAATTCTAGTAACTCGCAAGAGAACTTTGAATTATATTTAGCATTTCTTATTTTAATGTTTCTTCATTCAACATATTTCTGCATATTATTTCAGATCTTGTTTTTATACCGTATATTTATGAATGAAATTTGAATTAGCATAATTTTGGAGCTGAGTTGCTTCAGACTTAAATTTAATTTTGTATTCTGTTGACGTCAAATTAAAATTAAAACAAGCCTTACCCTAATACTGTAATATACGTATAATGCTGCATAGCTTTTATAAATTTTATCAAAAGAAACTCTAGCCAAAAATTTTGTAAACTAGTGGTTTAAGGTGATTTGTAGACAGTTCAAAATCTAAACCTTGTAGCCGGCGGCTATAGCCGTAGTCGATGCTAGTCGGCCAGACCGACTAAAATCGTAACCACTGCTAGATTTTTAAGTTAGGGTTAGGAAATGCATTACTAGTGCCTAAAGGCGGGTTTTGAATAATAATTAAATGAGTGTGACGAAGGTAGTGTGACTAATTTTGGTGTGACGAATAACACATATGATGGTCCTTATTCGTCACTCGAATATTTGTCACACCTAACATATGCGTGTCGATCTTTCTAATTCAGTCCGGGAATATACTATATTTGGATATTGCCGATCGCACCTTATTTAGTAATGATCATCTGTCAGGTTGTTCTGGATTTCTTTCCAGATCATTCCACGTACTGTAAAGATTGGCCAATAAAATGCTTATAATCTAGTAATCGTAGAACCGTGATTAAAATCTTCATAAGTACACTCTTTATAAGTGCACGCCCTCTTTGAATGCACGCCCAAGTTCTGGCCCGAAAATGTATATACCCTTTTATAAATGCACATTTTCTTATTAACTAAGTGCACGTTGTTAAAGCCTGGTCCCAAGAGTGTGCACTTATAGAGGTTTTACTGAACTTTGGTCGCAGATTTTTGGATCTCAGAGTGAATGCACACTATATTGTTATATAATTCAAAAATGCTATATAATTTTCTTTTTATGAGTGTGCACCTTAACTTTTTTTTTTAATTGTCTTGAGAGATTCACTTGAAGTCTGATCACATAAGGTATGCAGTTTGGATTACAAGATTAAAGCAGAAATATTATAAGCATATACGCTAAGGCTCATTATTCTATTAATTACTAATTTAATTTACTATTATTCCAATACTCCAGTATTCGATAAAATGTGTTTCAACAATGATGGGATAAAAAAGCAATTCTTTTTGAATTGGCGAGAATTAGTCTTGTGAGACTGTTTCGAGTGTGTTGTGATTATATTTTATATTTAATATACTGTACTATATAGTAGCGAAGACAAAATAAGACAAAAAGCATGTACAATAAATATTTAGTTTAGAAAAATAAATCAATTTTTTTTAAATAAAATTTTATTGTTAAATATTATACAAATTACAGAATTAAAATAAAAAGTATTGAATTAATAAATTACATAATTATGATATAATATTTTGATATAAAGAATGTAATATAAGTTCATTCTTGCTGAATCATCTCTGAATCTTCTGAAATATCTTCATTATCAACCTCATTATCTGAACTAAGCAAAGATTTAATTTCTTGCGGTATTTCGAATAATTTGGCTTTTTTTTTAGATTTTAACCCACGATATTTTTTTCGAATACTTTCACCAAGTCGTTCAAGAAGGGTTTCGATTTTCACTAAAATTTCAGATTTAGTTAAATTCTCTTCAGATTCTTGAGCTCTAGCTTCCTCTTTCGTGATCGGTATCAGCCTAAATAAAAAAGAATCACTTTTGTTAATAAATGTTTCAATAATAAATTTACGTTGTGCATCTTTTGCAAAATATGTAAAATTTTTCAAATCTTCATTCAATTCGCAATCTCTGCCTAGGCTTTGACATGGTTTCAAGTTTGTTGGATCTACAAACTCAAAATTTCACAAGAGCGTTCGAAATCTTTGACATTCCATGGTCGATTCTGACCAAGTTCTTGGTCCCGATAGTTGATAATTGTTATATCTGATTACTTGAAATAAGTTATTCCTAAACTAAAATATTGTTAGTAAAATTGTAATTATAATTAATTGCAGAATTGATTAAAAATAAATTATACCTCAAAAAAGTTTTTGCAATTACGAGCCGCGATTTTCCAATGATGATATTGTGGAATAGGAGGTATTAACGATTTTAAGGTCTTGTTCACCTCCTCTATAATTGCATCAAGACCTTGATGCTGTTCATAAATACCCGATCGAGAGACTATGCAATTTTTTTTAACAATATCACGTATTTCAGGATAAAGTTGCATTAATTGAACTTCATCAGCAACTTCAATTAGAGGTGACGTCTTGCAGACCAGATAGGAGAAAACGCTCTTCTCACAGCTCTTTTTAAAAATGGATTGTTAATTCTTACCGCTTTTCGATAATTAATTATCAACTGAAGGTAAATAAATGTCTTACAATATTATTATAAAAAAAAATTGTTATTATATTAATTTTCATTAAAACATATCGAATAATATTGTAATAAATAACATACCTGCTCATATTTTATCTGATAAAGAGGATCTTGCTGTTCTTTAACCCAGGCAAGATATTCTTCAATGGATGGTTCAGAATGATTTTTCACATATAGCTATAAAAGCTCCATCGCCATTGCTTGTCGATATATATTGCAAACTGAGTCTCAAGATTTATGATGATCAGCACATTTTTTAAAGTAGGTGAACTGATTTTCAGTCCGATAGCCCTGATTTATCGCAAATTGTTTTAGATCGATTTCCCTACACAAAATGAAAAAAATTTATAAGTAAAGGCAAATATAAAAACTATAATGGGTGATTCATAATTAACATATTTCGAAATAAGTGGGGTACAAAATGTTCTATTTCTGTTTTGAAGTTTTGAAATTAGAAAAAGAAATAGGAGTTATCTGGAGGTAAAATGTGCAACCTTTTTTTTGATGTTTTATTGTTATCATATGATATTATCGTAATAAATTAATAAAAGAACTACAGATTATCGTTAAAATTTTTTAAAATTTTTAAGTAATATTTTCTAATTATATCCCCCCCAAAAACTTTTAAAAAAACCACTAAAGAAGAGAACTTAATAGATTTTTAACGAATAGTAGAATATTGATCTAATTCAATTATTTCCAAATTTTTTTTAATATTGGACATTTTAAAATATATATAAAAAGATATGCCTTTTTTCTACCAAATTCATATCTCAATCAAATTTGTATAATTTGATCTATTATTAATATTCTATGATCTTGTGATCAAATCTTGATAATTTTAATTACATCATAAGATATCGATGATAAATCAAATTATATGAATTTGATAGAAAAAAGGCATATTAAGTCTTGAAAGAAGATTCACAATTATAAAAGTTATATTATAAATAAGCTTACAAATCAAAATAAATAAGATTTATAAACTGCTGATTTCGAAATAAATACATTGCTAATTTAATTCGAAATTAGAAACTTGATCCTTAATTCTGAATCACCCTAATAAAAACAATTTACCAATTTAATTCTACATATGCACGAAGTATATTCATTTCTTCGTGTAATTGCCCTAGTATAAGAACCAACCAGGGAAACTTTTCCTTCAACTTGATGGCATAACGGTATAGAACACCATCACAAGTCACTGCCACCTACTTACGAGTTCCATTCTTAATACCCGATATTACCTCTATGTGTAAAAGAATTTTCTCAACATTTGCAACTGAATTAGGATTAATGTTAACTGGGTCAGGAATATAAATCTCGGGAACATTAACTCCCGGATCTACAACTTGTTGAGTTAAACTGATCTTAGAAGTACGTGTTGTAATTTGTTTGTCATTGACTCTGTAATGTTTAAAAGTAAGTTGATTAGTTAAATTATCAATCGTATTACTTTCAATTTCACCTAATTTTTCTTTTTGAATTTCTGTTAACGTTGGCAGTTGTGTCCCACATCTTGAACATAACCTTTTCCGATTCTCGATTTCTTGCAGATTGCACCCGGGACATGATTTCATTTTGGAAGCATTAGTTGGCATAGATGCTACAAGAGAATCAATAGTATTAATAGAAGATAATTTTTCTTCAGACAACAATGCAAGAACCTTGGCAAGATAGGTATATAGTTCTTCATCAATGACTTTCTGCATTTCGGGGCTGATATCAAAAATTTCTTCATATTGCGACCTGTTAAAAGAAGGATACAACCAGGGTAAATTAGTGTGTTGAGTTTTGTTTTGTGATGCCATATTAAAAGCAATAAAACTAGTAACAATATGAAAAATAACAGTATTAAACCCTCGATCAAGATAATTCTTTTGACCTCTTTGTTCATTATCATATGCAAGAAATAGAAGACCTTCAGGCAATGGTTCCTCGTGCCTTGATAATTCTTCCAGCCACTTTTGGAATCAATGATAGCTCCTCGAGCTTGTGATATGGTTATCAATATCGATAACAAACTTTGACCATGCGATTGAGTATTTTATTGCTAAGGCAGCAAGTTGAATTTCTGACACGTATTTTCCGTGCCGAGCCCATATATAGAATCAACCGCAACAACTATCTTAAAAAGTTTTTCTTGACTTGAAATATCAGTAGCTTGATTATTTTGAACTAAAGTTTCAATGAATTTAACAACAACCTGGTTACGGCTAGTAAGTCATTCACGCGAACTATATTTCATAAGACTTTCTAAAGATAACCTATTGTTGTTATGAATTAATAAATCTATAAAAAAAATATTAATAAAAGAATGAATACTAAAATATAAGCAAATATACAGAATTAGTAATGTGGTAATGGACTTACTGACATCGTCAAATAATGCCTTATGCTCTGCATTCGCTATCTCAATAATCGTATTGATACGTTTTTGCTGAGTGGAAAATCTCGAATTCCACTGTTTAGTAAGAGTTTTATTCTTTTCGTACTGATCTTCATACAAATATCAGAATGCATTCGCTTCTTCATTTGCGTCTTGTATTTTTTTTTTTAATTCTTTTGCTTCATTTTCTTGCTTTTCTAAGTATTGTTAATTTCATTCAATTCTGCGACAAAGTTCTCTATTTTCTTGTTGAGCACTTTCCAAAAGCTCTTTAGTTCTGTCTAGCTCATCTGCTAGGTCAGTATAACTAGTGGCTTGGGTACTCATGCTTGTGTCGGGGTAGTTTTCCTGAACTAAACTAGAAAGATGTTCATAAAATAGATTAGATAAGACGATTTGATTATAATGCGTCTGACAAAGTGAATGAGATTCTAAAGAGTAATTAGCAAGTTCGGGAATATAAGTTTGAAAAAGTAAAAGTTTCTCAGCTGCTTTCGGGCCACTTGCATTCCAGTATTTTCGTTCTTCCGTTTTACAAGGGCTTAATCCAACATCTCTATACTTCTCAACTAAAGCTTCGAAAATGCATTTAAGTTCTCGTGCTTTTTGTTTTTGGTAACTTTTTGACACTAAAAAAAAAAACGTTTAAATCGTTTAGTTAACAAGATCTTTTATTGTAATTAACAAATATGCCAAGAAATCTCCGAACTTAAAGTCTCACTTACTTTTTTTAAATTAGCTTATAATATGGGATTAATTGGGATGATTGAAAGTAGGCGTTTTATACTAACTATTCGTATATCGTTTAGTAACGAGTAATAGCATAAAATCTTGTAAAACCCACAAGAGAAGAGGGTGTAAAAAGGGCCAATCAAATTTTGTAGATCATTCTAGAACTCGGATTTTCAAATCTAGAACTCAATTCCAAATTTGGTATATTTTCGGACTGTATTAGGCTATACTCTGGTGGCAAGGTGTTTCAAGACAAAAGGTAAGTAGACTATTGAGGAAGATATTTTTACTTTCTGCTTTTTTGATGCACAAAGTCCATATTTATATAATAGTGAAATTTTGGTACTGTAAACCAAGACGGTTCCCCAACTGGTCCTACTGGCTATAATGGCCCGAATGATCCCAACTATGTACTTACAATCCCTGTTAGCGATGTATTTTACGATCCAGCTATTCCTGCAATCGGATATACTCTGTTACCTCCTCCTCCTGCAGCATTGATGAATGCAGTTTTTACAATTAACTTATATGAAATTCAGCAAATGGTTTTATTTAGTCATGATGAATAAAAACCAAAAGACCTATATAGTGGTTGGACCTGTCTGAAAGATCATGACCCGGGTAACCCGGTGGTAAACCCGCGGGTTACCCAGTTGGATAATAAGGTAAAATTTGCATAAAAAAACACATAATATTAGCCAATCAAATTGTAGTATTAACTTTTTGCACTTTTACATTTTTTACGGCCAATAGAATTACTGTATTTTTTATATTTGTGTTTTTTTTAATACCCTCCCCACCATCATAAGCTACTTTTATGTTATGTTAAACAGAAAATTAAATTGGAGTAGCCTAATGTCTTTCTTCTCATAACATACCAATATAATATAATACATTTCTAACTCTTTTTAAACAACTCAAGCGTCTAGTTATATTACCTAATTTTTTCATATCAGATATTTTTCTCTTTCTGCATATACTGTAACAAAATTATTATTTTATGAATATTATTATATAAAAGAATTTTAATTTAAAGAGGTGTGGCGACTTAGTGTAGTGGTTTAGTCGTCACTCTCTCCAAGTGGCAGGTCTAGAGTTCAAATCCCACGGACGACGAATTTTGAAAAATAGCCTGTGCT
>CAJVPY010005258.1:0-11651 GCA_910591965.1 Dentiscutata erythropus
ATCTATTCGTTACAAGAAAAAAAATTTTTATCAGTAAGAAAACTAAAAAGTGATATGTATATACAATTTGCGCGTTACTTCGTCGATTTATTAAATGTCATCTAGTTGGATCCAATGGATAAGGATTCTAAATAAGAAGGTAAGAAGTTGTTAGGTTTTAAGTATTTATAGTATGAGAATAGAAGTTTAACGAACTTCCACCAATACTAATACATAACTTCATTGGCTTAATATATAGCGGTTAGACTTAAGTCAGATAAAGAGACAACCAAAAGTCGGTAATTGCATAGTATAAGTATTTACTTTTAAGTTGGTAAATTTATTTTGTTTAGATTTATTACCAAGTACTAACATGATTCATTTCATTTAAAAGGGCCGTATGCACTTTTTGAATTCTATCTAATTCTATTTCTTCTGTAGTTGAATGATCCTGATCCTCCTCTTGAGCTTCTGTGCCATTATTCATATCTTCTTTTTCTTCAGCAGTTAAGACATTTGGTCTTTTTTCTAGTCTATTTACTAAAGATTTCACATTGTTATATATTCCGCGCTTGTAATATTCTTCACAAGGATGACAACTAAATTCCATTTTTTGATAGCATTAGAAATGGTACCCATGGCCACAGATCAGTATTTCACCGTCTCTAAGATTTTGATGACAATATTACAAACATCTGACCGAGGAGATATACTAGTACTATATGTTGTTGAAAGGCATTTTGCATTAACTGTTTCTTCTAAGGTAATTAACCTATATAGATTCTTTTTATGCTTATTCATTCCACATAGTTTACTTTTTCCATGATTTTTAAAGAGTTTGCGAAAGTGTTCTAATAAGAATAAAGCCGTTCTTTCTGTAAGAAAATCTAACTCATGTGGCTTATATAGGTACTGTCGTGTTTTTTCAAATGTGTCTTTAAGTTTACAATGAGCTTGTGCATCTAATAATATTATTGATTATTTTATTAGTTTATCAGAAAAAAAAAAAAAAAACTTACCAATTACATAAGCCTGCTTAATTATATTACTAATACTACTAGTTGCAAAGGTATGTGATCGTATCTTACCATGCATGTTTTCAACATAGTAATCATTAAAATTTACTAAAAATAATTTTATAGCCTCAGCAAAAGAATGGTCAGTATCTTGCCAGTAAAAGATATTAGATAAGAATACTAAGGGCACTTTATTATAATTGCGCTGATTCCATTTAAGAGCAAATGTCCAGAACCGAAAGACAGTTTCCACGTATTCGTCAAATGAACCGGACCGGAAAAGGATAGCATAAATGTCTAGAGCTGTTGGAATCACGTTATCTAGTAAATCAATAACCATACAATATTTGATATCTTTACAGCAACCGAATTTTGCAGTAATTAAGTTTCGGATTTTACACTATCCATTATAAGTGAGGTCAAAAAGTAAATTAATCCTCCATGGCTTTGGTTTTTTAGCAAGCTTTTTTTTTTTACCAAATACGAAGTGAAACATCTTTTTAAAAAAAGGATAATAAGTTATTAACACTTGCTATCTACTATTTAGGGAGATATGAAGAGGCCCAATAATTGGGATTAAAGAATTAATCTCAGCTGGAATATGATATTGTGAATTCGCTTTATACAAATTTGTTATTGCTTTGCGAATAAACAACTGTCCTAGCCAATCTGCCACTATCGGGGCAACTCTATTAGCTAAGTGTTTAATATCATTATTAATATTTAAAATAATTTGAAGTGCCTCTATATAATCCTCCATAGAATGCAGATTTCCTTCTTTAATCCCAACTAATCTTACGCCTTCCATTGACCTTTCTTTTTTTTTCTCTAAAATTTCGTTATCATATATATGAATCATAAGTAATTCAGTTCTATCAAAGTTATTGATATTTAGGTTATTATACTTAAGCCACTGATTCTTACGATTCGTGTAAGCAATATCGAATATTCCATGGTACTGATGAATTAACCGAAAACAGATATTACTTGCATTGATATTCATTGGATTATGAATTGATATGTTATTAAAGACTAGAGGAACTGGTGCACAGGCTGATACTTGTTTGCAAACGCAAGTTGCCATATGTTTTGCGTCAGATAAGTATACAGAATCTGGACTTCTTTTTTCATGGATATTATGATAATCATCCAAATTAAAAACGTACAAATTATTATCCTATATACGAAACTGTTTAATTTAGTTACTTTATTTATTAATTAGCATTACGGTATGAAAATGTTTGTAGTTTGAGATTTGGTTTATTATGAATTTATTTATTAATTGTGCTAATTTAATTTTTTTATTTTTGAAGATGTTTTTGAGCTGTGCTAAGAGAAAAATTGTGTATTCTTAAATTTTTACTAATTTTGCCAATAAAAATTAGTAAAAATTCAAGAATGCACAATTTTTCTCTTAGCATTCAATGAGAGCAAATATATAATATTGACATTTTTAATACTTATTATATACTTACCTGTTCAGAGAAATATTCTTTTATTTTTTAGGATGTTCATTTATGATCCTATGCATATAATTATTAGCAGTCTGATAACAACAAGAGACCCCGATACTGTGCATTGTGTCAATTGCAGTGTGTGATATTCCCAATGCCAAAAGATATAGACCAACTTCCAACTTGAAGTCATTTACAAATTTATTTCTAATTCCCGCCATTAAATAGCACAAGCTTACAACAGTTTTTTTTGTCTCGACTTTTGTTGTAAGTAGATCTAGTATCAGAAATTAGCATTTCTACCATTTGATTAAAGAAGCCTTCTAAACGTGGGTCTGCTGCTTCAATCATTTGTTGAAAACAAGCTAGATCAAGTTCTAAGCTATTAGATTCATGATGCTTTTTATATAGAAGAGTTGTAAGCATTTTGAATTGCTCAACAAATATATAATTTGCTAATTTTAATAAAATATAGATTAAAAAAAAAAGTAACGAAGTGAGTGCTAATCATGTGTTTGATACACTGCTAATTACCGGTAGTAGTAACAGAAATGATTCTTAGTCCTGTGAATTACAGGATCAAGAATCGTTCCTGTCACTACTAATACCTACTTAACGATTAGGCATTGAAGCTTTCCAATAATATATTTATTACCTTGAGCCACAATATTATTGTTTGTTTGATTTTCATTATACTTGTAACTTTGATCTTTATCTATTTCTACAGAACTAGGAGCCTTTGTTTGATGTCTATCAGGTTCAACAATGCGCATATAATGATTATGACACAATTGTTGTCCAATTGTTAAGTAGTTATAATCAGCATAACTTCTTTTTTTTTGGGCTTTTTCATATGCCAATTGGGTAAATTGGTGAAAGCGATTAGTATTTTCATTGCAATTATAGACAGAGCATGGCTCTTCATTTTTTAGATAACCCATAATTAGAAATTTTTATTCAAAATTTTATCAAAAGTTTTATAAATTTAAGTTTTAAAGCAAAATAACGTGTTGATAGTAAAAGACGAAGAATAAATTACAATTTATATACAGAATACCAAAAAAAACTATAATACTAAAAAAAAAAATAAATAAAAAACAATGAAAACAACGCAAATTTATTATATAACTAGCTTCTTGCTGTTTAATATTAATACTAGTCTTAACATGTAGATTAACATTAAATACCGAATTAACATTAATATTATAATAGTAATGCCTCTTATACGAAAAGATAATCAATATCTTCCCGCAAAATACTAGTAAAAGAATACGTGTGAGGTTATATTACATAACTGATAAGTAATTTGCGCAATCGATATATAGTAGATATGACTTTATTAAATTAACCAATCAGAATTTTTAATTATGTTGATTATCATCAACTAATAAAATCAAACTTTATCAATGCTTTTGCACCTATTAAATTACAGTTATGCAACACAACTTGTGCTATATTAGCCACACTAGCCACAGTTACACAAGCCGTAGTTACACAAGCCGCAGTATCTAGAAGGTTCTATAACATAATGTTACATAAAACAAAATTTGTATCACTGTGAAGCTAATCACAGCTCTTTTCAAATTAACTAATATTATCACTTAATAATGCCTACTCTTAGTGATACCTTACCTAACACAGTTGATTTAGACGCTTTTTTTAGTCAATACCCTATCACTTTGGTATCTGGGTATATGATGAAAAACCTCTTACTGGCAGACCTATTCTACCTAATCTCAAACCAGCTCAATGTTTCACACATCTACATAAAAATGAGAAAGCTATACACTTCTTTAAAGCACCAAATACTACTGCCAAAGTTTTCTGTCTCTGCAATAAATATCATATACAATTTATCTCAGCAAATAATACAACTTACAATCTAAACAATAAAAACCTAACCAAAGTAAACTCTAACAGTGGCCGCAAAAGCATGTCTAAGAAACTCCAACAAACTACCGAATTTGTTTCTCCTTTTCCTTCAAAACAAGTAACTTTAACTCCTTGCTCTCACCTATGTATTAAATGCCAACTACTTATTAATTGCAACTTTGACTCACAAGAAAATTGACACTACCTCCATGACAATGCAATCTATTTCATAAATAATATTTATCACAAATTATGCTTACTCTCTAATGATATTCTCCAACTACTTACACCAACCTCTTACCAATCAATCTCTAATACAACTTTACAATCCAAACAAAAACTAGCATCCTTGTTCTCCAATCAAACACTCTCCAATCAACAAGCATCCCAATCCTCCAATCACCCTCCCACCACTCAATCTCATTACCAAACCTCTCAACAAGTTCCCTTAACTATTAACCCTCCCCATATTTCTTCAACTCTACCTAATATTCCTACCTCTCCTACTCTTTCCCAAATCCCTATTTCACCTACTTCTGAATTCCAACTATTTTTTCCTTCTATCTCTTCTCTTGTCTCTAATTTACTACCTCATAAAATACTTCTAACCAAAATACATCAAGCCAATCTCCACCCACGTCACTCTCTGCAATTAACTTACAACAACCATTCTTTACCTCTTCAAACTCTCCACCCAGTACTAATACTATGGATATCAATTCTCTAATTCGAATTAATACCTCTTCTTTAATACCTACACTCTCTAATCAGTCTATCCCTCAACCACATTCTTCTACTAATCAACCATCTTATTCAACAGTCACAGGACAACTTCCCACCTCACCAACCTCCCCAAAACCTTCCTATATCCAAGCAACCCAGCCCAATACAACTATCCAAAACTAACCCAAACCTAGAACAAAACTTAAACCTACTTACGACTAGCTCCTTAACTTCCCTATTACCAAAGAAATAAAGCCTCATACCAAACTACACATACCCTTTTTACAAGAACTCTACAATTTGCTCAAAAAACATCTCCATAACTTCTATCCAGGTTCTACTATCAAAACTTTATTTTCCAACAAACAACCACTTAAAGCAAGTTTTTACCATATTATCTGCATTATGGCTAGCGAAAGACCTGATTTTTTGACCCAATACATCTTCCAAATCAACTCCTCTATTAACCAACAAGCAACTATACCATTTAATATTCTTGAAGATACTCTTAAAAAAATTATTTCCAAATTCACAACTATTCTCTTTACTAAACTTAACTACACTGAGATTTTTGCTTCACCTGCTACTATCCCCCTATATAAGCCTGAAAACCACTTACAATTCTGTCTCAATCTAGCCCATTACCAAGCAATTGACTATAACAAATTTGCTAATAACCTCAACCTTCGCTCTAAAACTTACAAACTATTATCCCACACCATATCTACTAACAAAAATAAAAAATACCTTACTATCAAATCTGATGACAAATTCAACAAACAACTACTCTTCAACCTCCCAGTATATCTCTTTAATACTCAATTCTCTATTCCATCATTAAAAAACTCCTCAGACTATTTCAATAATTGGTTTAAAGACTTCTTTCCTATCTATAACCATCAATTTAAAACTCTACTCATTCAAGAGAAAGTTGAAACTACTCTTAAATCTCAAATCCACAAACACTTTATTTCTCACCTCAAAAAACTCTTACCTCCCAAACTCGATAACTTTCTCAAACCTTAATGCTACGAAGACTGCTGTGATAAATGCTTTAGACACATTAATTATCATATTCTTATCTGCAAACATATAGATTGCAACTACATATCTGAACACAAATATGATATTTCCAAACTCTTTAAAGATTTACTATCCAAATCATATAAAGAATATTCTAAAGAAATTGACTATCCTCAAATCTCACTTCAAACAAATATATTCGATACTGGTGCAGAACATGAAGCTACTTTTTCTAAACCTATCCCAACCAAACTTCTTGATAAAATAGCAGATGATGAAGAAAAAGAATATATCAGCAACAACCTTACACACACCTTAACCAAACGCCATAATAATTTCTTTTACCAATACCTAACACTTTATCAACACAAAGCAGCATATAGCTTACAACTTAACAAACTATCCAAAGAACAGGCTATAGAAAAACTTACCAATAACATTATCAATACTGACTTTCTAGCTAGAGTTATTACTTATTATAACCTCACACTTACATAACAACCTTCTTATTTCCATCTCACAAAGTTTTATAAAGAATTCGCATATCCCAAAGCAGAAAAAATCATTTCCTCCAAATACAACCTTACTTTTCAAATTCCAACAACTATTGAAGATTCATTATTTTTTAATAATAAATCTCTTTTTCATTAAATATGTCTTCTACACCTCATATTAATGCAGCCACCACTTCTCTAAAAGAACACCCCTCATAGTTAGAGAGAAGTGGGCAGGTGATTAAGCCCATTTACTCGAAAAGGATAGAATTAAACAACTCTCTAACATCCAACCTGATTGTTGCTAACTCTTGTGGAACCATGCAAGCTGGGTATATGTGACTAACATAGAAGACTATTCTTATGTGGTATCATATTCAACATCTTTAAACCTCTATAATCCACATACTACACTAAGCACCAACAACAATCAACTTTCTGACTCATCATGCTCATCATATGAAGTAATATCAGAAGAAGAATATAATAGTGAAGATTACTATGTACCAAACTACTTTTTTTATGAAACAATTACTCAAGTAACAGAAACACTCGAAACTATAGACCTTCTTACATGCTATAATAAATTTCTCTTTCATTATAAACTACCTCCACTTCATCACCTACAAACAATTCACACCTTTTTATACTATATTTTTCAGGAGTTTACTTTATACTATCACCTTATTATATTAAAATCTCTATCCTTAACAAAAAAGACAAAGATAACAACTATGAAGAAGCTCACATATATCTACCTAATAAAACTTACCTACTTCCAAATTATTTCATTCTTTCCTTTCAAGATCTACTTCGTTGGTTTAGATACATTTCTCTTAAACAGATACACAAACTACTTACTCTCCATCCCCTCTTAATCTCTCAATCTGTATATATAATATTCAAGGGTTCAACAAAATTCTTAAGCAGCAAGTCTGGGAATATTATTGTCTCTCCAATAACCTTGATATTATCTGCTTAACCAAAACCAAGCTCGCTAGCAATAGTCTTATGCTAAAACCTCTCAAAACATCATACTACACTTACTTTCAATCCTGTACAGATAGCTCAAAAGCTAGCACCTCCATTATAATATACAACCTCTTAACCCCTTATATACATAATACTAAATCTGTTCCAGGCTATGCTATTTCAATTGACCTTTTCTTTAAACATGACTTTAAATTTCGTATTATCTCAACATACCTTTCTTGTAACAACAGCTCAAACAGACTTCAAACCTAGAACACAATTATCTAATGGATACAAAATGCTTATGCTCATAATATACTCCCTATAGTACTTAGAGACTTCAATACCTCTACTAACAACATTTACTCTTCTTCTATCAAATACAAACTTCTCTAATTTCTTACATACAATAACATGTACAATCTTTCCTTACACATCTCCTCATCTGCTCCTACATGGCACAATTCTAGATCTAGCAGTGAAATCGATTTCATTTGGGCCTGTCACACTATCTTAACTTATTTTAATTTCTTTACTATTGATGATACAAATACTAACTCACTAAGTGACCACAAAATTCTCATTTCTCGCTGGTCTTTCTCATATGCTCTGCAGAGCCAACACAGACATAAAACACACACTCGCAGAAGGGTCTTTAACTACAAGCCTATGAATGAAACAAAATGGGAAGAATTCTCAAACCAAGTCAGCACCAATCTTGACTCTCACCACACACTTTCTTTAACTCTCACCCCAGAATCTCTTGAAACTACCTGGCATAAAATTCATACTAGTATAATCACAGCCGCTCTAAAACATATTCTCAACAAAAAATATACTGTCTATAATTTCTAGCATATATTTTCTTCCAAGGCTATTCATTTATACTCAAATCTTAAAAAACTTGGAAATATTATTCGACAAACAAAACATGCTCTAAAACACCAATCACTCATTTCTTACTATCTCAATAACTTTATCTCTTTGCTTAATCAAGCTTCTTAGTTATATATTCCTCAACTTTCTAGTTCATACTAACTTCTTACTTCTTGGATTACTGATACTAACTTAGAGTGGAAAAATCTCTTCAATGCTCACAACATAGAAAATATCAAAGAAATTAGACAACAAATTTCTGACGCTATTAACAAGAGATGTTCTAAACTCTAAACTCACCCTACCTCTATGATTAACAGTATTCTTAATCGTCACAAAGATCCAGTTAAATTTAATAATATCTAACTAGACAATGATATTATCAGTGACCCCCAACTTTCAAATCTCATATTCAAAAACACTTCGATAATTGGACTGCTCCTTGACATATTAACTTAGATATCTTCAACTCTGAATAGCAAACAGAATACAACCCTAAACCTAATATTAACCCTGCATGGTACTCCAACACTCTTTTTAACTTTATTGAGGCTGAAGTTATATCAACTATCAATCAACTTTTTAACAACAAAGCTTGTAGCCCTTTAGGCATAAGCTATGAAATATTAAAACATGCTGGTTCTAACTTTATCACCACTATAACTTCTCTTTTTAGCCGTTGTCTCCTTTCTCAAACTATACCCAAACAATGGAAAGAAGGACTATCTTTCCTATTTCCAAAAAACCTATTTTCGACAGCAACTTATCTAATACTAGACCTATTAGCCTTATAGAACACATTAAAAAGTTATATACCAAATTACTTACTAATTGCCTCAACTTTGCCTTGTCTAAACATAATATTCTTTCACTATTCAACTTTGTTGCTCTTTCCAGTAACTCTACTTCCATACCTATTCACATTCTTAACAACATAATAGAGGATGCAAACTGCAATTCAAACTAACTCTGGCTTCTCTCCCAGGATATAAGCAAAGCCTATGACTCAGTTAACTTTGAATTATTTCAAAAATCTCTATACAGAATCTAAATGCCCCAACAACTTATCAACATTCTAACCAACCTTCTATTTGACGTGTTATTACTAATCTTGGTTTTACAAATTTTTACTCAGTTAAAAATGGTATTGATCAAAGTGAAACTATTACTTCTCTTTTTTGGAGAATTTACTATGACCTCCTTATTTCAAACATCTATGTACACTTTTCTGGATATACACTCTCTATCTCCTACCAAACCAGTATTATTCACCTTTCTACAAATCACCTTAATACTTCTATTTCAGTTCTTGCTTATATGGATGATACATTATAGATTGCTTAATCCAATATCAGAAAAAATTTTTTAGTGCTATTCTGTGCAGATTTGCAAAAAAATTAAATAACAAATTAAATGAAAATCTGTGCAAAACTTCAGACTCACTAGCTATAGCTACAGAAATTAAAATACAGTTCTGCGCAAAATTTCAAAATATAAAAAATTTTGCAGTTTTTTGCAAAAAATTCTGCAAAAATTTGCATTTTTGCAGGTTTTTGCAGATTTGCAATAATTTAATTCTCCTGATGAAGATACAACTTGAAGAAATTACTAAAACTGCTTTCTCTTTTTACTCTATAGCCAATATTCAAATCAATTTCACCAAATCTATATTTATTACTAAGGAACCCTTCTCTAACCTCTTATTTCTCAACTCTAACCTGCAATCTATCCTACCCCATCAGCTTTTCAAATTTCTGGGATGCTGGTTTACTCTTAATAACAAACAGTTCTCACAAATCAAACTAATCCAAAATGAGGCTATTCAGTTAGCCAATATCGCTAGCACAAAAAATATAACAGACAAACAAATAACATACATTATTAATACTGTCATTATTCCAACTACAGAATATCGGCTTCACAACATTGTAATTCCTCAATATAAATGCACCCAAATCCTGGGTAAATACCTTACTATAACCAAACATAAAGCACATC
Source organism: Dentiscutata erythropus (assembly GCA_910591965.1). NCBI lineage: Eukaryota > Fungi > Glomeromycota > Glomeromycetes > Diversisporales > Gigasporaceae > Dentiscutata > Dentiscutata erythropus. Next base: position 10,408 of record CAJVPY010005258.1, read on the forward strand.
TTTCCCGCTCCACCTCTAATAGCACTCTTCTCAATTACATATCTACAATATTCACAATATCTGGAATATACAACTACAACATCATATTAGTAATTTTCTTAATCAAATAAACAACTCTTCTATTCTTGGCACTACAACACATATTCAATTTCAACAATTTCAAACTAATCTCTGGTCTACAACTAACATTTTACAACATCCTCATTCTACTATTGATGGCTCTAACAAACACACTACTACTCTAAAAATTATACAACTTCTTAATTACCTACACATCTCTATACATGCACACTCGGATTTTTCTTGGCCCAAAACTGTAAATGACTGCAATACTCCACTTGAAAATACTCTTTACAACTATCCCAAATACAACACTTTTAAATAACAACTTAGATACAAAAATATTCTATATTTAGAACAACTCTGCTTACAGATAACAAAACTCTGCTAGACTGGCTACACTTATCACCTAGAATTTTATATATTCCTAAAGGCAAAAAACCACTTTGGTTTAAATATCTAGAAGATACTATTTTTAATAATTTATCTTGTACTATTCTACCCTATTTTCAGCCCAAAGTTTCCAATTCTTCTGTATATCAAACCAACCTTATTCCCAAAACTCACAAACCTTGGGTCCTAACTTATCACAATGAACATATTATAATTGGTCAAGTTCGCAGAACTTTTCCACAAACTAATACTATATCTATAACACACTAGCAACACAATATTGACACTTCTATATCCAACCACTATCTACTACTTGCAAACCTTGTCAAGGCTGCAATCTCAGCTTTAACTATATTTCCAGCTACTATACTCTAGAAGTATCTGCTATTCTTTCTACCAGTTCCTGGGAAGAAAAAAAGCCAACAAACAACTTAATCTTAATGCAAACTATATTAATTTTATTTACTCTACTAATACTAAACATTCTCTAGAAATACTACCACCACCTTCAATTAATATTATCGACTCTCCTATACCTAGCATTTTCTATAACAATGAAGCCTCTCTTAAACTTACCCAAATCGCATTAGCCAACTCATCCAATATCAATTCACTTTCTATACAGATAGATCTGTTAAACAACTTGGTACCAACCAATACTTCATGGGTATCAGCTAGGTCCAAATTCACAACAATCTAGTTATACAGAATCTTTTAGCCCAAATTTCTAATTGGCCTTCTTCTTATAAAGCTAAACTACTAGCAATATTATCTGTTATCTCTACAATTCC
>CAJVPY010005259.1:0-11650 GCA_910591965.1 Dentiscutata erythropus
AATAATATAAAGTGAAAGCTGGTTTCAGAAATAGTATTTTGGCAAAATACTAGCTTATATTATTTGGAATTTAAAGGCCATACATAGCTGTGGATGGTCTGATTGTTAGTACTTCTTCCTCTGGTTATATCCTAGGATATTTCTAAGTTTTAGTGGCTAGCATATCCTTGTAAAGGGCAAGTAATTACTACGCCTAACCCGTACAAACTGACCAATAGGTTTAATCTCTCAAACCCTATCACCTATTGATAACTTCTTATAGTACTTTAAAGGCTATTGAATTTAAATTCTATTATACAAATTGTTTAATTTTTTTTTTTCATTATTCTCTTTAAATAAAAGATATTCTACTCGACACTTGTAACTTTAAAGTTTGCTAAGCTTTATAGTTTTTAGTAAATTTTACCACAATATAATGCAATTAGCCAAGGAATATACATATAGGCTGCACTGATGCAGCCTATCCAATATCAGAAGTACTCAGAATAGACCTTTAATTTATTTGATGAGCTTATTACTACTAGCTAGTGATCTACACTTCTGACTTTTTAGTTCTAATAATCTTTTCCAATATAAGACCCAAGATAGATTGTTTTCACATTCTAACTTTTGCAAAGGCTTACAACTTTTCAACAGATACTATTCACTTTCTATTACTCTTCTTTTGACTTTAAGTATAAAACTTTGTAGTGGATATTCAATATTTTTATCTTGCTATAATATATCGAAACTCTATCTAGAGCGAATATTGCTTGGCTATCTTCAAATATTAGCTAGATAAATAGCTTCTTTTGCTATACAATCTGCTATTTTATTTTACTTTATATCTGTATATGCCTTGACCTTTATTAAGTTGAGATTAAGTGATTTGAACTAAACTACTTTTGCAATTTTATCCAGCATTGTTCTATTTTTCTTTTAATCTCTTTACTAAAGTATTTTTCTTTTAGTACACCTTTTATTGCCAAAATTGCAGCTGCACTATCAGTCTTTATTTGCACTTTTGTATCTATATTTACTATTAAAAGTATATATAATATTGCTACTAGCTCGGTTCTTGTAAAGGATAGTTAGTTGTCTTCTGCCTTTAAATATCATATCTTTTTCATTTTCTGTAATCTGGACCCAACTGACCTCCATTCTATCTTCTTTACTCTTGTTAAACTTGTTTGAAATCCAAGAACTATCTGTATAAAAAATATTTGTATTTAAGATTTCTCCTTAATCTGTATAATAACAAAGCAGTAATGTTGGCTAGAAGTTTCAAATTTTTTATATACTTCAGATTTTCATTTTCTACCATTTTATATTTTCAAGTAAATATTCGAGTCTGCTTTTTTTCACAACTATAGAATTATATATTTCTGTTGAGATTCTAAGATGCAAACCCTTCTCATCTTTTAAAATATACTCTAATTTACCTAGTATTCTGTCTAACTTTATATTAATCTTGTAACTGTTTTCTTTGTCTATATCATTAAAATTACAACCTCAATATTAAACTATAGGATTGCCTTTCTTGGTAGGGTTTTTCTCAATTCAGTGCTTGGCTAAAACTTCAAAAGATTTTTTTTCTTGTACCTGTTCGATTTCTAGCTAGTTAGTTTCTTCTTTGTAGTATAGGATCTAATCTTTTTATTTTTTGTCTTGGCTAATACATGATAAGCTAGAAATTATAGGCTCTTTGTTTATTTTTTGCAAACAGAAATAAGTCTTTACTTTACATTTCTTTTCGTTTTCAAGTATTAAATTTTCAATAAACTTGTACCAAAGTGAGGTTATGCTACTGTAGCAAAAGTTTTTAAGAGCCTTTATTTGCTGCCATGTTAGCAAGTTTTCATCTTTTATATCTAATATCTGATTGATGTAATATAACTCCAAACTTGCTTGCTGCTTTCTATTTTTTTTCCTCTGCAACAAACTTAGCATACTTGTAATTGTTGTCCCAAGCCACATATATTTCTGCCTTTTTCTTCTGTAGTAAACTATATATCTAATTTTTTACACTGTTCTATTATATTAAGTGCAATATTGTCTTTATAATCAGACTTTGCCTTACTATTTGGTCTTTTCAGACATTGTATATTATGTTTTTTTTTCAAGATTCCTTGTCTAATTCTCATTTTGGTAATATTTTCTAAGGTTCTAGTACTGTTTAGTTTTTTGAATAGTGCTATAGTTTGCTTGGCTAATATTGTATTTGCAAGCAATTTGGGTTCTAATATATCTTGTAAACTAAAATGCTATTTGGCACTGTTTGTGCTATCTCTAGTTTTTCTTTATTAACCATAGAAATAGTTAGTAGATTGTATTCAATTTGCTCTCTGATAATGCTACTATTTGTAGAATATATTCCAGTTTGGGAATTAGGACCTAGTTGTTTATATATACTAATTAACTAGCTATAGATTTTTTCCTTTCTAGTTTGTATGTAAACAAACTAACAATCTGCTTAATTTTCTTTTTAATTGCTACCACCTCTTTCTTAGTATATAGAAAAGTTTCAAGAAACTATAGTTCATATAGATTCTTACTTACCTTAACTAGTGCATTCCTATATTCTACTTGTCTATCTGCTAATGGAAGTTGTGAGTTCAGAACTATTAGCTTTGACTTATTGCTATTAATTTCTATACCATTTAGTATAAAAAACTGTTTTGCTATTTGAATTGTTTATTTTAGCTAATCCTTCAAACTCGCAATCCACATAGTATCATTGGCATAAACGAGGACTACCTATCTAATACTTTTTGGTTTTTAATACCTAGCAGGCTTTCTATCTGAGCTAGTACTTTTATCCTGTAATTCAGACTTTTATTTTTTTGTATTTTATCTAATAAAGAATCATAAAAAATTTACCAAAGAAGAGAAAATATGGCTTCTCCTTGATTGATACCTCCTTTTGCTATAATTTTTTGCATTAGCCTATATATAGTTATAATCTTTAACTTTCTGTTTTCAAATATATTGTAGATTAGTTTGCAGCATATATCTGGGATCTTGATTCTTTTGAGAGCTTTTTGTAACATGGTCAGATTTATAGAGTCAAAAGCCTTTTTTATATCTTGAAACAAAACCCATATCTTTTGTTGGTTTTCTTTAACCTTCTTGATCAAAGCCTTTAAAATATGAACTAGCTCTTCTGTAGAGTTTCTGGATAATCCAGCAAAGTTAGAGCCTTGGAGGATCTTTTTTTCTTTAATAATTTTGTTTAACTTCTTTGTTAAAATTTTTGTAACTCTTTTCTGAAAACTTCTACTAGAGCAATTGGCCTGACTTTATCCAAATTATACTCCCAATTTTGCCTTTTTGGAATTTGGTACACCTGAGTTGTTTTCTATTTACTTGGAATGTTGCCAACTCACAAACATGCTTCTGCAAAATTCTTAAAAACCTGTTGTGTTTTTGTATTTGCCTGCTTTAGAAGTGCATATGTAATTGTTGCCAAGAAGACAATAGCATAGTAACACTAAATAAAATTAATTTAGTCAGATAATTTTTTTTGCAATGTTATAGCTGTTTTATAAATTTTGAGATATCTGGCAAAAAATTTACTGGTTAAATATTTGCCAATTCAATAAATTCATAATAAAATTGTATGAAATTTTAGTATTGAGATCTGATTTTCATGTAATAAAATTTTTAAAGAGTGTCCACAATAATATGGTAGGGTACTGTAGGTTGTTTGCACTGTAGTAAAAAATTATGGTTATATCCGATGATTTGATTAATTAAAAATAAGATTATATATCAATTTTTTAATAAAATAGGCAAACTTTGAAAGGCTACTACACCATCGGTTTAAATTTCAATTTAAACCACTAGTTTTGTTCTAAAAGACAAGAAGAACAAGTCTTTTTATTTTTGCATTTTTATAAATTTTTAAGAGAGTAACATTTTTTGTAAAGCTATTTTTTATGGAAATTTAAAGCTGAGGTGAACTAATTATAAGTCGAATAATTCAAATAATTCAACAGGATGTTTAATAAATATCTTGAGGAGATTGTCCAATCAAATTTAGAAAATGTCGAGGGATCTCTCTAAACGCGCGTGGCTTAAATTTGCACTTTTTTCTTTGTCTCTAGTAATATATTGACCGATACGGGTGGCTGAGTCATGTGATTTCATGCAAATCTGATTATAAATTATATCGTGCGAAAGAAGACGCGACAGCGACACGCTTGTCACTTTTATTACAGTAATCACTGTACAGACCATACAAACCATCGTACCGTACTATATATGTATACTCCTGATATGGACGGGTCAAATTCCGAAAAAGAGGAGTTTGAAGAGAAAAGAACCCTGAGAGTATAGTTCAAATCTTGTATATGAACCACGTATGAATGGTCTTAAAGTATAAGCATTAATAGGCCTTTTTTTTTTTTGCAGGGGAGGGTTAAACGCAGGATTTGCGTTTCATCAGATGAAGATAGTGAGGATGTTGTTAGTTCTCCACGTATATATCATAAATTTTATAAATATGGATAATTTTATATTAATCTAATCATATAATAATAATAATAATATATATTGTATTTATGTAGAAAAACCCTTGCGTCGAAAAAAAACGAAAAATGACGTTGACGAATATAATGATGAAGATAGCGACGATAGCAAGAAACCCGTGAATAAAGCTTCTGGAAATTTGAACTTCGTTCAGAGTAAATTAAAGGTAAACTTTAAGGTAAAGAAAAATACATCGAATCAAATTAATCATATCAAATTAAAATTCACGTTAGGCATTTGCTTCAAGTTCCGTTATGCGACGTGGATCATCATTTTCTTCGACAATTCACATGACAAGTTCAGAGAAAAAAAAAGTAATCTTTAATTTTTAATGCATTGTTTTCAAATTTATGATTATTTCACCAATTAATGGTATCTTTGAAAATTTAAGCAACGTGCGTCAGATTTTAAGGCCAAGAATGAGGAGCGTTATAGTTGGCTACAAGAAGTCAGGGACGCTGATGGAAATTTAGAAGGTGAATATTCTTAGTTTCCTCTAGTAATTATCCTAATAAGGTGATTTATGGCCGAAATGGTTTACAGGATCACCTGACTACGATTCTCGAACATTATTCATTCCTCGTTCTGCCTGGAATAAGTTTACACCCTTTGAAAAACAATTCTGGGAAATAAAAGCGAAACATTGGGATACTGTGGGTTTTAAAATTCATGTAAAAAGTTTTATCATATTTGGAAACCTTATTAATTTAATTTTAAAATAATAATAGGTGGTTTTTTTCAAGAAAGGAAAATTCTATGGTATATATAGGGTTATGTCTCTAAGAAAGTAATGTAAAATGATTTCGATATTAAATATACATGCAATTTTACGCTTTATTATATTGCTATTATTTTAATTTACAGAATTATATGAGCGTGATGCGGATATTGGACATAAAGAATTTGATCTTAAGCTTACTGATCGCGTAAATATGCGCATGGTTGGCGTTCCTGAAATGGCCTTTGAATCATGGGCCGCTCAATTCATTGCCAAAGGGTAAATATACAATATACAATAAATATGTATATAATAATTAAAACTTAACATTGCAAACTTCTGGGTACTATCTAAAAGACACAAAGTAGCGAAGGTAGATCAAATGGAGACTGCACTTGGAAAAGAGATGCGCGAAAAAGCCAGTAATGTAAAGGTATACTATTATATTTATCTAACCATCCATTTTGATTTATTTTTGATTCATTTTCGAGGTACTAGTTTACCAATGATTTATACCCGAATTTTCATATGCAACACTGTAGGAAGACAAGATTATCAGACGTGAACTAACGTCCATTTTTACTGCTGGTACGATCGTCGAAGGTGGATTATTGACCAATGAGATGTCAACTTATTGCATGTCGATTAAGGTTTATATGCATAAATTTGCTATAATTTAATGCATTATTACGATCAGAAGAGTTAATTATCATATAATCATTCGCATACAGGAATCATGCCCTGCTGAAAATGCTCCACCTGCTTTTGGGATTTGTTTTGTTGACACCGCGACGGCAGAATTTCACCTCGCGTCGTTTGTCGATGATGTTGACAGAACTCAGTTTGAAACGTTGATTATGCAAACAAAACCGAAAGAAATAATTTACGAGAAGGCAAATATTTTTTATGCTCATAATAAGACTATTTTCTCTTGTTATTAAAGACTTATGTATAAATATAATTAAATAGGGAATGCTTAGTCAATTATCCAAACGTATCTTGAAAGATTGTACAAACCGTCCAATATGGACTGCACTCAAACCTGAAAGTGAATTTTGGGATGCTAATACGACGAGAAGTCAAATAAGGATGTCTCAATACTTTAATAATAAGAATGCATCAAGTGCGCAAAATGAAGTAGATAATGATGGTGATGTAACAATGATTGATAATGATGAAGGAAACAAACCTGGTAAGTTCTAAACAATTTATAAATAATTTATTCAAAATAAATTAACATTGGCAATAATTTTTCCAGAAACATGGCCAAGTGCAATTCAAGAAGCTTTAAAGGATCCTTTAATGCTATCGGCTTTAGGAGGTATGCGTTATTACCTGTTATCGAATGTGGTTGGTTTGATTTCCTCTAAAGTTTTATTTAAAATTTTGTTATAAAGGGCTTATTTGGTATCTGCGTGCGGTAGGTTATTTAGTCTTTTAATAGTTTATTTCAGTAATTTAAAAACGAAAATTTTAAGACTCAACACAACACGTAAAATAGTTAAAACTTGATTCCGAGCTTGTTTCCCTCCGAAATTTCCATATATACGATCCAATATGTCATAATACCTCACTTGTTCTTGATGGACAAACGCTGGCAAATCTTGAAGTGTTTGAGAATAGCTTAGACGGAAGTACTCGAGGGACAGTATTCCAGTTGTTAAACCGCTGTATTACTCCCTTTGGTAAAAAAAAAATTTTCTTTAAAATAAATTAACGTTTTGATTTGCTTATTTATAAATTGAGTTAATTTTGGTGATTTTAATAGGAAAGCGTACTTTCAAACAATGGCTATGCCATCCGCTTCGTGACATTGCTGCTATTAAAGCACGCTTAGATGCAATAGAAGAATTAAATACTGTTCCCGACTTTCAAGATGTATATCTTGTGAATTTTTCTCATTTTCCAGACCTTGAACGCTTGATAAGTAGAGTTCATGCTGGCACATGTAAAGTGAAAGATTTTTTGCATGTACTAGTTTCTTTCGAAAAATTGATGGTAAGTGTTTATTAAATACAAGTTTATGTAAAAATACAAAACGTAGCAACTTATCATTATTATTTATGTGTAGAATACAATGGAACAATTGGGTGGTTTTGCAAATGATTTCAAATCAATTAGATTGAGACAGTTATTTGAGTCTTTTCCTGACTTGAAACAAATGCTTACACATTTTAAAGAAGCTTTCGATCATGAAAAAGCATATAAAGAAGGTAATTTGTTTTTTTATGCTAGGTACATGATTATTTATTATCAGAGTTAACACATTTGCGTGCATCATATATATTAGGTAACCTATTGCCCTATCCTGGCATTGAAAGTGACTACGACGAAATTATTGACAGAATGGCGGAAATTGATAAAAAATTTGCCGATCATTTAAAAGATGCAAAGGAATTATTAAAGTAGGGAGAAGGAAATTGGATTAAATCTTATTAAATTGCCATAATGTTATTCGAATTGAATATAAATTTTATATTTATCATATAGAACCAATAAAATTATTTATAAAGATATTGGGAAGGAAATTTTCCAGCTTGAGGTTCCGAATACAGTAAAGGTACCAGATAATTGGCAAAAACTATCACGTACACAGGTGAACACAAACAAAAAAAATAAATTAGCGTATTATGTTATTTTAATTTTCATTAATTATTTTATTTACTTTTTTTGTATTCCTTAGAAAGTCAATCGTTATTGGAATCCAACTCTCCAAAAACTTGTTAGAGATTTTCAAGAAGCAAAAGAAACACAATCTAGTATATTAAAATCTTTACAAAGCCGTTTTTATCAAAAATTTGATGCACATTATCGTAATTGGCTTCTTGCCGTTAAAATTGTTGGTGAAATTGATTGTTTGCTAAGTTTGGCTAAAAGTTCATTAGCGTTGGGCGGTAAGTTAATAAGTTTAAGTTCGATTCACGATTGGCTTGTGAATGATCGCTAATGATTATTAAATTTATTCTAGAACCTCGCTGTCGTCCCGAATTTGTGTCACAGGAGCAAAGCGTTCTAGAATTTGAAGAGCTTAGGCACCCATGTTTTACTGCTGGGTATGCATTTTTTGTTTTAACGAGCAAGAGAAATTGTTCGGCTGCTTCTTTATTATTATTTAAATTTTGCTGATTATTGGTTTTTTTTTCATCAAGTGCCGCTTTTGATTTCATACCTAATGATACATTTCTTGGTGGTGATCAACCAAATATGATATTGCTTACAGGTCCAAATATGGGTGGTAAATCCACGCTTTTGCGTCAGGTTGGAATTTCACAGAAATATATATATTCGAATTCTGATTAAGTATTTAGTACGAATTCTGACGCATAAATTATCAATTGATAGAATTGCGTGGCTATTATTATGGCACAGCTTGGTTGCTATGTTCCTGCGAAGCGTTGTCGTTTGACGCCCTTTGATAGGATATACACGCGCATTGGTGCTAATGATAACATTCTTGCCGGTCAAAGTACTTTTATGGTAGAATTAAGCGAAACCTCAAAGATTATTCACGAAGCGACACCTAGGTCTATGGTTATTCTTGATGAATTGGGACGTGGCACGTCTACTTTTGACGGTTATGCTATAGCATATTCAGTTTTACATTATTTGGCGACGCATATTGGTTGTCTTGGCCTATTTTCTACACATTATGGCATGCTTACCCAAGAATTTGCTAAAAATCCCAACGTTGCACTTAAGCATATGAGTTGTCATGTTGACCAAGATCGTAAAGAAGTGACCTTCTTGTACAAGCTAGTTTCTGGAGTTTGCCCCAAGTCATATGGGATGAATGTGGCCAATATGGCTGGCGTTCCTAGACAGATTGTTGATCGTGCTGAAGTGGTTGCCGCTAAATTTGAACAGACTTCAAAATTGCAAGACATCTTAACCGCAAGTAGTTCAAATGTACCAATCACGACTTTGTGTGATTTCGTATATCTTTTAAAGGCTGCGGCCAAGAATGGTGAGTCATCTAAAGAAGTAGATGGTGGAGCCCTGGATGATCGGGCAGATTATAAAAAGGAAGAGAGACATACCAGAGTACTAAAGACCATTATCCGTGGAATTAAACTAATGTAAAGTTTATTGCAGTAGGATATTAATGACATTGTTATAGTTTGCTTTCCATATTAAATTTAGCATGATTTTTTACATCGATTTGTGTAGTATTGTTTGAGGTTTAATGTGATTGTATGCTTCATTATAATAATAAATTTACAAAAAAATACTTTCTTTAGCAAACCTATATGTTTACCGCAAAGCAATGTTGGGTTCGGATGTAAAATTGCAGTGACCCGGACAATGTCCCATATCCATGGTGGTGTCTAATGTCACATTAGGGCATATTAAACCCCCACATAAGGGTGATTGGACCCGTCAAAAAAATCGCCACCCGGGTTACCCGCGGGTAGACCTATGGGCTACCCGGGTTGAACCCGGGTGGGCAACTAACGGGTGAACCTGGATAGAACCCGCTTTTAATTTGATTGGATGATCGACTAAATCTTTTATAATATGTACTCTATAGCGTAATGTTTTGCAACAAAAATAGGTTAACCACGAATGCGAAATGGTAAAGTTTGGGACTACAGAAATTTTAAAGTACACGTCTCATTTTATAAACTATCAATGTAATTCGGTAATCCACGAAGTAATTCGGAAGTTATGTGAGGGTATATTAAAACGTTTGAGTTTAGCTCATAAGTATAATAAATCAATTAAACTCAGCAATTTAGCTTTTTACTTGTGAAAACTTTTTCATCGTAATCTCAACTAACAAAAAAAAACAATTATATAGGTTAATACTATGGAATTGAGTTATAAGGTTTATGAATTTTGTAAGAAGGGTTAAAATAAAGTATAGAGGTAATATTGTAACTGTACACTGGCAATCATAAGTAGTGCAACAAAAAAAAAAAATTACTTAGATCACATTATTTTCCACAATTCTGTGTGTATCCTTTTATTTTTTTTTATTTTATTTGTAAATAGTATCCCTTAAGCTGTAGAGTTCATGTAACAATTTTAGCTTAAAAATAGCATAAATTTAGTTATGATTTATTTTTTTTAATATTTAAAATATTTAAATAAAATTTCATATAATAATATTTAAAAATAAGAATTATCTTTTTATAGTATTTATATTTATATTATAAGAAAAAAATTCCAAGTTACTTATAATTAGGGGTTTGCAAACCGGGCTCGTGCCCATGCCCAACAAAAGTTACAAGCATGGGCATGGTCCAAAGATTAGGCATAGGCATAGACATGGGCATAAGAATTTGCTATAGAAATGGGCATGGATACAAAAATTTGGCATGGGCATGGCATGGGCACAAAAATTTGGCACAGGCATGGGTACAAAAATTTGGCACGGGTATGGGCATCAGCATGAAAATTGGTATATAGGTACAGGCTATAATTGTTAAATAAACAAGCAATTCATTAAACTCATGTCTAGTTAGATTTTTAGTGCCAAACTATTAGTATTGCTTAATATTAAATAAAAAAAAAATACCAAAAATAAGTGCTCTGACTAGAGTTGTTAAAACTTACTTGACAATATAATTTATATGTAAGTTATGCTGTAATTTACTGTAACTTATATGGCCCATATGTAAGTTACAATTTATATACTAAAGTTGGCTGAATCATGCAATAATTTCTACTGGCATTAAGTGAAATTTATATTACAAGTAATTTACATTATTTATACGTAATTTTTGTTTTTTTTTATTACAGTATTACAGTATTGAATCTTATACATAACTTACAAGGTAATTTATATCAGTTATATTAAAGGAGCAATAAATTTGTAACCGTGGTTACTGTAACCACATCTAATGAAGCCAATCAAAATTTAAAATCAGGTGTAACATGAAATTAAAACAAAAACAGTTTTTTTAAAGAAATCATTAATAACTCAAAATTTTGACTATGAAACCATCTATTATATTCTAACAAAAAAAATTCCTTGTTAAATTTTGATATAAACTATGCTCTTTTCTATTTCTAACCTTACACTAACCCTAACCTAATTGCAAAGTTTTATTTTTATAAAAAAAATTGGTTTAATAATTATATCTAAGGTTCCAACCCGGTTTGAAAATCCCTATCCGTGACCCGCCGAGTCAATCATCTTTTCCAACCGGGTACCCGAAAATAAAACCGGCTACCCGATTAAAACGGGTCACCCTGTTATAATCGGGTGACCTGGCTATCCGACTAAAACGGATAACCGGGTGACCCGATTAAAAGCAGATAACCGGATAACCCGATTAAAGCGGATAACCGGGTGACTAGTTATCCGTTTTAATCAGGTCATCCGGTTATTGATATTTAATCGGGTAATTCAATTGAAATAGATAATCCGATCTGGTGATTATTCTTTATTTCTGTATTCCATGAAGAACCAGCTCCAAA
>CAJVPY010005260.1:0-11648 GCA_910591965.1 Dentiscutata erythropus
CACCTTCCGACATTTCCGATCGGGCTAATTCGGACAAAAACAAAGCCGTGTATTAGTTCATGTTTATATGTAAACCCACTTTTGTCTTCATGGTTCAATAATTTATATTATCCGGCAGCCAATGATGATCGGGCATACAAAATAACTCAAGTCATTTTGTATGTCCTATCGTCATAGGATACCGGATAATACCGTTATTGAATGCCAACGAAACCAATAACTTTCGTATCTGGCAGTAAAATTTAATATTCCAGCTTCTGGGTCCCTTAGGGACCCAGAGCTGGTATATTAAAAATACAGCCAGATACTCGAATTATTTTTCTGGGAAATGATTATCATGCGATCCTACGGATCATATGAAATCATTTATCCGGAAAAATAATTCATGATTCGCATCCAATAACTCTATAGTATATAGCAAGTAAAAATATTATCCGTGTTAATATTAGCTTCTGGATTGGTCTAGGATTATTACGACCTGGTATATGTGTCATAGTTTAATTCACAACTTTGGTTTTAGTTCTAGATTTTCCGGTACAATGCCACAAATATGTATTATTTAACCCATATTTTTGATTATCTCGTCTAGTTACTGGATCAGAGCTGATCTGAACCGGGCCTGACCTAACCCATTTAGAATTTTAATCAATTACCAAAACCAAATAGGTCGCTGATTCTATAATTAGAACATTGATAAGATTAACGATTTACTGGCAACATGACTTTCACGTTAATCTTTGATCAATCAATGTAGAGGAGATCAATGATATCAATCATCCAATTTACTCTATGATAACGATTATTGCTTTAAATTTCGAGAATTGCGGTGATAAGCAATTTTCTGGGCATTAATGGCATTACATTTTCCCATTTATTAATCTAAAGATCAAAAAAATGCTCTCTTAATAATTAAATTAGAAACTACAGATTCTTGATGAAATTTTAACTATGTACGCACAACATCTTATTGTTATGCATATTCAGGGGCCATGTGAAACCGAAATTTAATTAATCTGTTTCATTTATAATTTTCCTAATTTGTAATACTAGACCTGAGTCGATACGCACATTATTTCATGTATTTTTCAATAAAAAAAAAACTGTTGATCAGCTTTTTTTCTGTTTACGAATTCGCAGCAGTGAATATAAGCCTTGGCAATTTTTTAACATCTTTATACTTTCCTTTTCGTTTTATTTACATTGTGTTCTGGTCATCGGATAAACCTTGGCAAACGCGTATGGTAGACTTTTGATATAGCAAATAACTGCTTTACCCCTAAGCTTTGTCAAGAAAAAATAAATAAAAATAAAATAACGAAAAATTATTATTAGTAAATTTGGTATGGTAAAAATACATAACCCCTAAAATTTGGCTATATTAAGAAATTATCTGAACGGACTTTAATCAACAACCATGAAGTTATCATTCTTCTTTCTTTTCATTGCAATAATTTCCCTCCCTTCAGCGAAAACACAGAACACAACGACTACACCTACTGTTTGCAATGGATATGCTGATTTATGTAGCAAACCCTATTCTCAAGTAGCGTTTGTTGCAACGCATAATTCATATGCATATGGTGGTGTTCCCGCGATAAATCAGTTCTTTGACATTTCAACGCAGTTAAAAGATGGTGTTAGAGTTTTCCTTCTTGATGGACACAACTCGACCACAGGATCTGATATTGAACTTTGTCATACATCTTGTGTTTTATTGGATACAGGAACTGTTGCAAATACTTTGAAAAACATTACCAGTTTTTTACAAAAGAATCCGAATGAAGTAATTACAATCTTTTGGGAAAATTATAACAATATAGATCCTCTTAGATACGAAGCTGAATATGATAAAGCGGGTCTGACTCAATATTGCTTCACACAACCTGTTGATGGTACATGGCCTACTATGGCTGCGATTATTCAATCCGGAAAACGGGTTATTAACTTTATTGACACTAACGCTAACACTAATACTGTCCCTTGGTATGAATATGTTTTATATACTATATAATATATTTACATAATATATATATATATATAATACATTTTTGCTAATTTATTATTTACAGGTTAATGTCTGAATATTCTTATGTATTCGAAACTCCATTTCAAAACTCTGATGCTAATGCTTGGCAATGTACCGTTGACCGACCAAAAAATAAACCTCAACAAATGTATATGGTGAATCATTTCCTCTACATTTCATTACAAGGTGGTTCTATCGAAATTCCTCAACCTCAAAGTGCTGCGTCAACTAATAGTGATAATCTTGCCAAGCATGTTCAAAATTGTACTAGTATTTTTGACCAAATTCCAAATTTTGTTGCTGTCGATTTTTATGATCAGGGTCAAAATAATGTAAATGCGTTTAGCATTGTTGCTGGTTTGAATAAAGTAACCTACACACCACAGTCTTATGGTAATGGAACAAATCCTCTAGCAACTACAGGAAGTAAAAAGAATAGTGCTAGTGATCTTAAAGTAAATGGGTTATTTAATGCTGGAATCGCCTTAGTGGGTGTTGCAACTTTCATTATTATTGGATTATAAATAAATCAACATATTTCATTTTTAGAGTTATAGCATTAAAAATTTTTTATATAATATATAGCATTTCATTATATAAATTAATTGTTTTTGTATTTTCAAAATTCAAAATTTTATTCGATATATCAGAAATTTCAACTTTTATGTTAGTATTAACATCCTTTAAAAATACTATGTCATATTAGTAAATTGATAATTTAAAAAATAAAATAAAAGAAAAATATCGATATATATAATTTTATCTTGTATAGAAAAGCTCTTTTATTGATTATGTTGTGTTTTTGTTGGTTACTTATCAACGTCATATAAAAACAAAATTTTTGAAACAAAACATATTTGTTTGTATGCGTTTAGCCTTTCGAACTTATAAAAATCTTTAAATTTTTTAATTAAATTTATTTTAGTTGGAATTCACTTAAGTGGATTTCGAATCGATATCAGATCTCATTTAACAGATCATGCCGCGGTCTCACCACTCATGGATTTATGAAAGCAAAGTCCATAAAATACGTCGCGAGTATCCCTGTGATGCAATTTTTCACTACCGTATTCTGTTCGCCAAAGTACAATTGAAAAAAAATTGAATCACGAGTATTACACATCACATGGTGTATAAATAATATTTTAAAAATTGATCTATGTTATTTGTCACGCCGGGTACTTTGGCGAACAGAATACAGTATGTGAAATTAAATATGAGTGCCGCCAAGGGAAAACCTGTCATCGGAAAATCTATAATAATAATGGACTGTACACAAAATATAATTGACTTTGGCAGCACTCATATACATTATTTGTCACAACAAATAATAAAGAAATCAGGTTTGGCTTTTCTATTTTCGAAGTGTTTTTATATAACTAAGGATCTTCCAGTTTAATACATTATTGAAGTGACCCACCTTCTGTCAAGGATCAATTTCAATCATGTAAAGTAGTCTGATCATAAAAACAAATAAAAAAGAGTTAGTAATGAAAATTAAGGCTTCTACCAATCTCTCTTCGATAGCCAATGGATCAAAATAAAAAGTTAATTTGCTTCTGGTTAATACAGGTTAAAATTAGCATCTATGATGGACGAACTCAGCTTTTAAATTGATTCATATTGATCATGTATTGAAAATAAGAATGCAGCATATGATCTTTTTGTTAATATGACATTATAGTCTATTTAAAATTCTACTAAAGGACTATTGCTCAATAGTAGAGTATCTAAACCCATCCACTCCTTCTATTGATTGTTGTTGTTGGTTCTTTAATATAAAAACTGCAACATCATTCTGCAGTAACACATAGTTAGAAATCCAAGAGACAAAATAGGTTCCAAACCCATTAACTACTTGAGGCGTTTCATTAAAGTTATTGAGAGTATCTTTAAGAGCGACATTATTCGGAATTTGAATGCTATTCCCTTGATCATCCACAAAATAAATTTTTGCGATGTTAGGACTTATTTTTTCGATTCTCATGTTGACATTGTTGCCAAATTCGACAACACTTATATTGTCGTTTTTGTATGAAAAAGTGCCTCTAAATTTCATTTCAGATGGGTCATTGACAAAATCTGTTGACATTTTTTATGTTGTTAACGGTTTTTTTTAGGGAGGTGTAAAAAAAATATGCTTGGCCTTTTTTTATATAAAATCTGCCTTGCAGATCATATGTTAACTGTTTTTCATTAACCATTGCCGCAACTAGGGATGTTGTTACATAAATTACAATTTACAATACATGTAATTTTACGTAAGTTTCAGAAAATTAGATTTCATGTAATTTTCATTACGTTATACATAAAGTACCAGATTTACAAAAGTTCGGCCAGTATTATTGTATCATTTGATTTTAATGTACGATCCAAATTGTAACTCCTGAATCACCGAAAGTTTGAGCTCAGAAACTAAATGTCATGTGTTCAAAATTACAATTACATGAAATTTCAATTTACCGAATCTTACGCAAAATTACACAAAGTTACGTAAAATTACTGTAATTTTACATCCCTAATCGGGGCAAAGGCAGTTATGCTGTATCTTAGAGTAGTGGAAACTACAAAGGAAGGAGCCTCAGTTAAGATGGGTTTTTAGGTGTGTATTTACAGTGATGTAAGGGAGCGAAACGAGTAATGTGCAATGTTTTATGTGCTTAGCAGAGTAAAGTTTTGTTGCGGTCCGCAGACTCCACAACCCAATTTCAAACACTGAGTCTAACAACTACCTAATCAAATTTGATAAATTTCTTTTATTTGAATTTTATATATCTATAGAATTCAAATAAAAAAATTTATCGAATTTGATCAGGTGATTACTAAGATATTTTGGTTTAAAGTTTTGGGATAATGACCAATCAAATGTTGCATAACCAGAAGAATTTCGGGAGTCGCTTTATGAGTTACCCGTATCGCATAGTATCGATAATGAATAGTTAGTTATACGCGTGGATGTATGCTAGATCGTTTGTGCCTGAACAAAATTTAATTATTGCATTTATTTAGTATGAATCAAAATTTGGTAATGAAATGTTCATTTATTTGGTCTTACGTATGAGCTTGAAAAGTTGATCACATGTATGCAACATTAACAAAAAAAAAAAACCATGCAATCATAATTACAGATAATTACAGACCAGAACCACCGGATTTTAGAATAGCAAAAATAGAACTAGCAATAAATCTGACCGAAAATTGGGTTATTTTTACGTATAGACATATAGAATTAAAATAAACCAATTTCGGTCAGATTTGGTTAAGTGGTTGTCGTGATATAGCTAGTGCTATTTTTGCTATTGCTAAAATCCGGATAAACAAAAGCTCAAAATTTCAATATCGGGGTGGCTTTCTCCCTTTCTTATGCAAAGACTCCATAAATTTTTTTTCAGGGATATATACATTTGTATATATTGTGGCTAAGGTTGCCCCTACCTATAACTAGATGCTTGAGGTCGTACCTGAAATTAGATGTTCCGGGAAGGGCTGATGACCTAAGTCAACATTTTTTTGATATGACTTTGATTATATAATCATATAACTTTTGGCCATAGTTCATATTGATCATACATTATGCTAATAAGTTTTTTTTTTACTGATTCTTATTGTATTAAAAAATCACACAGGATATGAACGTGGTTTGAAACAGATATTTGGTGCAAATAGGAGACCTTTAAGATACAAATCGGGTTCATAGGCGTTCAATACATATCAAAATGCCGATAGCTCTATTGATAAATCGATAAAGCTGCCTTATTAGCTTTATTGATTTGCCTATAGAGCTATCGGCATTCCGATATGTATATATGAACCCGATTTGTATCTTAAAGGTCTCCTATTTGCGCCAAATATCTGTTTCAAATAACGTTCATATCGGGATTGCATGATGCCGATTTGCCTTCATTCAACCTGTGTCAGCTTTCGTAATGACTTATGACAGGTCATAAAGATCATATATCAGATAGGTCATTAAGGTCATCGACCAACAAATGTGTAAATTATGTTGTATTATAAATATTTTATTGTAATAAATCTTGTGCAAACTATTTATCGAAAATGAAAAAAGCAAAGACTTAATCATTATGATTATGATTATGAACGCGCGTTATTAAT
This sequence comes from Dentiscutata erythropus, assembly GCA_910591965.1. Classification (NCBI taxonomy): domain Eukaryota; kingdom Fungi; phylum Glomeromycota; class Glomeromycetes; order Diversisporales; family Gigasporaceae; genus Dentiscutata; species Dentiscutata erythropus. The sequence goes on from CAJVPY010005260.1 coordinate 6,140, forward strand.
TAAATCTATGTAAGGTAAATCTATAAACTTTAGAATATTCTATAATTTCATTCATAGATCGAACAATTTTTAAGTTAGTTAAATAAAAATGAAGCCACAATGATAGTGTTTACAAATATAGTAAAGCCAATAAAAGATGATGTGTGCGTGGAGATGCCACTACTTTTTTGAGAACCAGCGGGATTAGTGGTAGTAGTGGTACTTGGAATATTTCCATCTAATATAATGAATAGAAAAAAAAAATAAAAAATTAAAAATAATTTTATCTGTATATATTTAAAATAATATATATAAATTACCTAAGTAAGAAGCACCACACTTTGTTGTAACAGAATTTTGAAGAGACGTCATGTCAACTGATAAGTCAGCCTTGGTATCAGGATGACCTTTAAAATAGTTCATAAAGGTGTTTAAAATGGCTTTATTACAGTCGGTACAATTAAAATCAGTGAGAGCAGTAGCACCCAATCCACTACTGTAACCTAATATCGTTTTAGTATTTTGTTCCAAGCCACAATATCCTCCTGAAGAGTTCTTGAAACACAAAGAATCCCTTGTCGGGGAATTTAAAACCAAAGTTTCTTTTAAGATAGTGATTTGAGGATTTTTCGCTGTAAGCTCTGTTGCACATTGATTTTTAAGTTCAGTGGCAGCATTAGAAGTAGTGTTATCACTGCATTTCGGTGCGGAACAATAACTATCTAAGACTGATTTTGTATCATTTGCACCGATACTTAGCAGTTGTAATAACCTGTAGGGCGAAGCACAAGTGCTGAATTCTGGTGTTGAAGCAAGTTTAGCAATTTCTGTAGTACATGCAGCGGAGAGATTCGTTGGTAGTTGCGGTAGTTGCGCAGAAACAAAACTGAATGCTAAAAGCATGAAAAAGAAAAGTGAATGTATTGGTAGGAATTTCATGATTGGATTTAATTAAAATTTTCAAGAAAAGGAACCGAAATAGATCGATTTTATGAAGGAAGGAAACAGATTTCATTTAAATAGAGCAATATTTGACTATGTGTTTGATTTAACTATAGAAAGCAATTTAATTAACACATGGTATTACCCGTCTAGTCGCGCAACCAAAATCCAGCAGATAGACCTCCAAACTTTACTAATAAACCACGTAAAATTGCTAATTTCGCTATAATATAGTTGGCTAGTATTATTGCTTAATGCCGACCCAGTTCTGAAACATCCCGTCTAGATTTTGGCCGATCTGCTGAATTTTAGTTGCGCATTCTCTTTCTAGAGATGGGCAAAGTCAGTTACATATTATTACATATTATTTCTTCTAATATTTTGCATAATAAGTAAAGAATTATGGATAAGTTTACCAACAAGGTTATTTTTAATTCACTGACAGTTTATTTCACCAAGTTATTTTTATAAATTACACTAACCTTAATCCTATTCTAACTTTTTTTTTTACCCTTAGGTATTCTTACATATCAGTACTTATTATTGCTTATTACGACTGATTATTACTTATTCCGATATAATTTAAAATCCAATCAGGCTTATCTTGCAAATACAGTCTACCCTGGTTAATATCAACCTAAGCCATAAGATGAATTTTTACAAATTTTTATATGTTAAATTCCTCATATATATCAACTTTAATATAATCCCTTGTTAATATCACTATCAACATGAATTTAAACCAATTCAAATGGGTTGATATAAACGAGGGTAGACTATACCACATTTTATTTTTTTTACTTATTATTACCATTACGTAATAAAATTTGGTGGTAATATTTCTTAATATTGACAATCGCCCATCTCTATTATGATATATGAAAAAATTATTGATAAAAATCGTAATAGGTAATAATCATTCGTCATAATCAATAATAGTCGAAATAGCTACGTAGCAAAAATAGCTAGCAAAAATAGCAAATTAGCAATCTACATGAACTGGGCTCGTTCTTAGTTTTGGAACTCTGTGATTTTTTTTCACTCTTGAAAATAATAATACTTGGATTTATGATATAGTAATATGCCGGCCATTTAAAAATTGTCGTTCTTGAACTTTTATATTAAAATTTAATTTAAATAATTAGTATTGGCGCAGTAAATGGCTATATTACTATGTCTGAAACATGGAATTCAACTGATCTAATTGTTCACAACAAAAGAAAAGTCTTATAATTATTGCATGGATAGCAAATTTCGCATCTTAGCACAAAAACAATATAGCCAATCATTCGTAGCAATTTGCTAGAAATAACGTTATTTTAGATGCTACGAATAGTTGGACACTCTGATACTGGGTAAAAAAAAAATAAGTATTCACTACTTACATTATTACCTTACCTAAATCTATCCCATTAGGATCGAGATGCACAATGTTTCGGCGAAATGATTTTCATGGCACATTTGAAACGCGATATTTATATATGAACCTTGATTTATCATTGTATAATGTGATAATTATGAATTTATGATTTTTTAAAAAAAAACTATTACTTATACGTATACATATGCACTTATTATGTATTTAAAATGTTCGCATAAACGTTGTATAAAAATCAGTCCCTCCTCAAAGTGTGTTACATAAGCCGCAGTCACGACATAAAGTTATTGATATTATATGCTGTAGCTGCGGCTTATGTAACAGCACTTTGAGGGGCCGAATCATAATTTATGCATATATGGATGGACTCTCTATATAAAAATTTACCTGAAAAAATTTCAATTTCAGTCCCTTTCTGCTGCAAAGATTCCATAAATTTTTTCGAGAAGTTTGTAAAAATGTTGTGGTTGAAGTTGCCCCCTACTTAGAGTTACAAATTTAGATATTTGAGATTATCCCTGAGATTACTGGATTAGATACATTAAGTAATTTTTTTCAAGAGGAACAACTTCAGAAACGACTAGTGTAACATTTTTTTTTTGATATGACCTTAGTCATATAAATTATACTCATATTAAACGCTAATAAAATAAAATAAAATAAATTTTTTTTATTTGGTCCTTACTATATTATAAAAGGTATCGACTTTCGTTATGACTATGACAGGCCATAAAGATCGGCCAACACTAGACACAACACAGCACATATATAACTGATACATAGTGAATAAAATATATATATATATATATATATATATAGCTAAATATACATTATGCTACGTACATATAATTATTTTATTGTAATATATAAATAAACAAAACCATTTTCAACAAATGAAAAGATTTGATCATTATCATTATATGACTATATAACTATAACGCGCGTTATTACTAAATGTAAACCTTATAAATTTTAGGATATCAATATAATCTTATAATTTCATTCGTAGACTAAACAATCTTTAATTAAATAACATAAGAAATTAAAATAACAAATGAGGCCACGATGATAGTATTCATAAACATCGTAAAGCCAATAAAAGATGTATCGTGCATAGAGATACCGCCACTTTTTGCAGAACCAGTACTAGTAGATTTAGAAGAACTAGTACTACTAGTAGGTTTAGAACTAGTAGGTGTTGGAACAGTCCCATCTACATAATAAAAAAATAATTTTATGAAATATATATACATATATTTATAGTACGTATATATATATATAACTTACCTAAGAAAGAAGCACCGCATTTTGTTGTAACAGTATTTTGAAATTGTGTCGTATTAGTTGGTAATTCAGCCAAGGATTCGGGATGAGCTTTAAAGTAATTCACAAAAGTGTTTAAAATAGCTTTATTACAATCGGTACAACTAATATTAGTGGGAGTAATAGTACTCAATCCACTCATGTAAGTTAATATCGAAGCACTATTTGAATCCAAGTCACAATATCTTCCAGAAGAGTTCTTGAAACACAGGGAATCCTTTAGCGGAGAATTGAAAACAAGAGTTTGTTTTACTGTATAAACGGTAGGATCATTTGCGGTAAGATCTGTTGCGCACTGACTTTTAAGTTCAGTAGCATCAGCAGAAGTGGTATTGTCACTGCATTTCGGAGCGGAACAATAACTATCTAAGACCGGTGTTGCGTTAGTTGTATTTAGCAATTGTGCTAACTTGATAAATGAAGCACAACTGTTGAGGTCTGAACTTACAGAAAGTTTAGTAAGTTCTCCTACACATGAAGTGGAAAGATTTGTTGGTACTTGTTGTGCGAAAACAAAATTGAATGCTACGAACATGAAAATGGAGAATAAACTTATTGATAGGAATTTCATGATTTAAAATTTTCGAGAAAGGGAACCAAAATCGGTCAATTTTAGAAGGAAGCAAACTCCATTTAAATAGGATATTCAAAATACAAGGATTAAACCCGAATATTCGGCCATGTGTTCAATTTACCTATAGCGATAGCGATAGGAAGCAATTTAAAAATTTAAAATTAACATACACATGCACTAACCAGCCAAAGAAATTACTTGGCAAATACGTTATCTGTTGATCACCAGAATGCTAAATATATAAAAATAAATTGACTATAAAAGCAAAAGATTCAAAATAAAATTATATTTTTTATTTTTAACGTTAATTTTTGCATTATTTAAAACGCTGTGTAACATACGTAAAGTTGATAGAACTACCTGCTACGGAACAAAATTCTCAAGATTAGCTTCCATTTCCGCAGGATGTCCACATCTTTAATATTTTGAACAATAATGATAAGTTACACTACGGTCACTAATAACATTACTTGTTATCTAATAAACCCAAATTTTTTCTCTTGGGCAGCCTGCATTTTTTCGGTTTAGTGGTTTGTTTTCTTGAAGACTTATTAGTTTTGAAATAGTTGGTTTTACATGTTTAAAGATAAATTTGTAGAAGTTGATTCACCAATCATATTAATAAAACAAGTTCGAAAAAGATTTCGGTATAATAAAAATAATTCATAATTTAAATTGATATATCACTGATGAAATTATTATTATTAAATCACTGTAATAAATTTTTGCATTCTGGAAAACAATGTAAAGCAACGCAACAACAGAGGTTTAAGCGTATTACTTAGCTTAAAGCATCTCCCTCTATAAGTCAACCCATTTGATTATTCTATATATGTAATTTACTAACTTAACATTTGTTTAAATTTTATTATCACATAATTGCATTGTCTGTAAAATTTCGGTTAGAATGAACTCTGGATATAATGAACTCAAAATTGAAATTTTATATATTAGTTAGGTATAAAAAGTGATATGGGCTTTTAAAATATAGTGATAGTATTTCTAAGAGAAAAATAAATCAGAATTAACAATTTGGCATAACAATAACGATGTCGCACTTGATCTTACGAAAATAAAAAAAAATTTATATACATTAATCATGTTCACATGTTAATATCGATATTTGGGTAAATTATTATTGTTAATATGCGCTAATTAAATGACATTATCAGAATTTCATTAAAAGTTTTCTTACAACATTTTAAGGAATAAGTTTTTTAAATAAAAATCATGTAACATATGAGTGCTGTCAATAGAAAACCTGTCATCGGACATTCAATTATATTTTGTGTTCAGTTAGCCATCTACGGAAA